>CM077571.1:3000000-3284146 GCA_039657325.1 Stephania cephalantha | reverse complement strand
AACTTTCGAGATTTTTATGCTTTATGGTCCCCGAACTTTGAGTTTTTTAAGTGGCTTAAAACATATTTTTTTGTCCTTGAACTTTCGAGACTTTTATGATTTTAGTCCCCTAACTTTCATTACTGTACATTTATCTTTTAAATTTCATTTGGCCAGTATTACATCCGGGCTCCCTACACTTTTGAGTTTTTTGTGTTTTTTGGTCTCTGAACTTTGAGTTTTTTATGTTTTTGGAGAAAATTAATATTTTTTTGGCTTATGATGGTCGATATGAGTTGTTCGGTTCAATAATATAAATCACTTTACTCTTCTTAATTAGTTACACGATACTTATATTACCCACATTGCTGGAATTTAACACTTTAAATGGTGGAAAGACTAAATGTAAATTTGTTTGAAAGTTCAACGACCAAATATGTAGTAATAAAGGTTTCAGTGACCAAAAGCATAAAAAACACAAAGTTCGAGGACCAAATGATGAGTTTTGCCTTTTTAATGTTTTTGGAGAAAATTAATTTTTTTTCAAATTTTTGTTGATCGATGTGAGCCGCTCTCGTGAAGTAAAATAAATTAACCACTTTACTCTTATCGACTAGCTTCGCCGCGACACTTTTTTATCACTCACATCACGGAATTTAACACTTTAAATGAAGGAATTTAATTAAACGTAGCATTTTCACAAGCTTGCAGACCAAATGTGTAGCAATAAAAGTTCGTGCACCAAAAGCATAAAAAACATAAAGGTCGTGATCAAATGCATGAAGTTTTTCCTTTGACTTATAGATATTATTTCAAGTGATTTTAAGCTTAGAAATTGAATTTAAATAATGATTTAATTGATATGCGATCACTAAAGCAAAAGGTCCAAAGTATTCGAGTCTCCTCGAAGAGTTTGAGAGGTGATAAATATTTATTTTGTAAGAAATTAATATTTTCTTCCCTCGAAAAAATATTGATTTCTTAAATAATAAATTGAATGTAAATATCTTAATTTGGGGGAGAAATTAAACTTAAATTTATGCCAATATTGTATATAGATATATTGGCATTTGTTATAAGTCAGCTTTTTTTTTGAAGTAAAAAGAAAATTTGATTAATCATTAATGAATAAATACATGACCAAACATAAAATGAAGTATATTGATGCACTAATTTTATTTATTTAAAAGAACTATCATTCATTTGGTTGTGAATGTTGTTGTAAATATTGAAACAATGTGATAATCATGGACTACTCTCTACAAGCACCTAGAACACATGGCTACACAAACACATTAGAACTATTAAAAAAAAAAAAAAAACACACCATTAGAACTACATAACAAAAAACAAAACTTCCAACAAAAAGCAAGAATATCTAAGACTTCAAAGAAAAGAAAACAATTCAAAATTCTCAAGAAGTGGGAAGAAAAAACGACTTATATATCAAATGAAAAAACCAAATAAAGACCAAACATAATAGCCACACAAATCATCATCTAATCATAGTCACCGCAATAAGAATAATGGAACCAATATTCTCATATCTCATAGCTTTATCAATAAATAAAATACAAAAAGATTGCTGATTTTAACCACCACTGACAAAGATAGGCGGATCGGGCTGATGGTTCAAGTTCTTGAATCACAAAAGAAAATAATAAAAAAAATAAATTTTAGGGTTTAGAACCGCTACCAAAGGAAGTCAACTCAATTTATTCTATTTTTGCCTATTATAATTGACATTTGTTATAATTTACATTTTGCTTGACTATTATAAGTTTTGCTATTTATTACAAGCATTTATCTCGAAATCATTTAGTTGTTTAATTTGTGAATTGATGTTTAACATGACTTCTCAGGAAGCTAGTTCAATGTATAAAATGACGACATGCATCAAGATTGATCCGGCCTTTCTAAATATAAAAAAACCGTAATATGGACATCAATAGTCAATTGCAACATATGCAGTCGTAGGAACCTCTTTTTTTTCTTTTTTTCTTTTTTTGGTAAACCCTTTCAATTAAGGAAAAATGACATTTTGACGCACTTTTTTATATACTTACTCCTAAAAATATTCTATAAAATAATAAAATTAAAAATATTATAAATAAATAATGATATTAATTAGTATAACTAATTATGAGATGATATTTGTAAAATATAATACTTTAAAATTAAATGTATATCTTTTGAACTTTGTTTTATTTTTAGGTATTTATAAAAAACAGCTTGCATCTTAAAATAGACTAGTAATTTTAGAAACTTTTTATTTGTAGCTATCATTAATTAATAAATATTTATCTTTAACTATACTACATATATGTCGTCAATCCTCCCTAAGACCCTAATAAAGGAAATCTTGCTTTATTTTCTTAATGTGCACTCTACTTTAAATTTTGTCATTGGCTAAAAAGACTTAAAAAAAAAAACACCTAATTTGAAGGTATATTAGAAAACAACGTTTTTTTCTAAGTTAAGAAAAAAAGATTCCTCCTTAATACATGGAGTTAATATAAATTACCTATATCTATACTTACGGTAGAGGCCTATTTGGGCCACCAAACTACCAATAATATCTCCTTCTTTAAATAAGATTTGTAAAATAATATGTCATATGATAGTTTTGCAAATTTATCTTTTTAAAAAGGGACATTTTTAGAAATAACAGATAATTTCAGTCTTTATTTTTTGCATCATCAATTCCTGCAGTACCCCTTGAATATAGGCACAACTTTAGCGCTGATAAGTTCGAAATTGAAAATAGACGATGTATCTGATCAATTTTTAATTGTGGCAGTTATCCGAATTTTTTTAAAACATGGATTGGAAGGTACCGAAACTATCTCAGTGTTGTGCAAAAAGTGTTTAGCTTCTGAAACTATATACACAATTATTAGAGCATCTCCAATAGGAGATTGTGAATTGAGGAAAGATATGTGTGTCATGTATGATATGATAGACATATCTTGTGATTAAAATCTCTCTATGGGATCAGGATTTGGGACATTCGCTTAGATGCGGGAGATGCACTCACTATTTGCACCCTTTATAAATAGAGGCAGATGTGGATAGACACTGCCTAGCATTGCTACATCATCATTTCATTGCTATTGAATTAAGTTTAAAAAACCCTAAACATATTCAACGCATTATGAAACTCTTTGTATAATCGACTCTTGTATAATCGGATATTTTCTCTTGATAAATGTAATCATGGATATATTTTTAAGATATATATGTATATCTATAATATATTATATATATATATATATATATATATATATATATATATATATATATATATCGATCCTCATATACAAATATACCCTATAGAATAATTTTTTAGTTATCTATATACATAATATACATCACAAACATACAAATATACCAATCAAGTCTTCTCAAAAAAAAAAATTACTGATCAACATTTAAAAACAAAAAAAGCCCAATAAAAAAGGAAATTATAAAATAGAAGGCGTTTCTGAAGAAAAAAAAATAAAACGAAAAATATATGCTGCCGTTATCTAAAAAGTTAATAAAGTGATGAAATATACAACTTAGTAAATGAATATATTTATTTATTCTTTTTTAATAAACGAAAAATATAGGGTTTTTAGGGTTTGATTTTAATCCTAATCAAATTACTACTTCTTTACCCTCATGTGTATTTTGGATTTTTAGGTCGTCACAACATCCTGCAATTTAAAGAACTTGCATCATCGAAAAAGAAAAGCAAGTCACACCACAAGAAATCTCGACATTATGTCCATTCGTAATGATTTCTTTTTACGAATTCATTTTTTTAACCGATGCAAATCGCGACTTACAAAATCCGTTCTATAGGGCTCCCGCGTTGAAAGAAAATCTTACGCATTGGACTCTTAATCCTCTCAATCGTCTCAGCTTAGTTTTGCCGAAATTACTGTCGTGGCCGCTAGATGAGTTCTAATAAAATCATTATATCTTAGCTACTTGTCAAGTCCACACATTTTCAGCATTCCTTGTAATCTTCAACTAAGTTTCGAGAATGTGCAATTAAGTCGCCCAACCAAATATGGTGAAAGTTAACTATACCGATATGTGATTCTGGTGCCTTCTTCGTATACCGTGAAACATTTCGCTATCTAGTAACAAATATATACACTAATCTGGTAGTAGGAACAAGGGATATAGGCTATATGTTATAAACATGAACACTAGCGCACAATCTCTATCACCATCTCGTTTAAGCACATATCACCCAATCCATCGCCATGTCCTTTCGATCATATTCTCATGATGGAGGTTACAATCGTATACTCATAGTATTCCTTTTTGGGATTATACCAATATCATTGTTATTGCCCGCTTATCATTGTTAATTTTTTTAAGCTGGTTCATAATTCGGGTTATTTACTTAACTAGCGTCTCACCTTCGCAATCTCCGTCACATTTAACCATTTACTTACACACCAAGTCCCACTATAGAATAATAATCATCGTCGCTTATCACTAAACCGCTTTCAATACTCATTTGTATGTGTTTTATTACATCGTAATTCTTTAGTTTCATACCAAAAGTCTCCTATCGTAATCACTCGAAAGTTTATAAGAGAGACTCGTCTTTATCGTGTCCTCGCATCAATCAACTCTCATAAATCCCGGTAAATCGCTTTAAATCTTCTCTTTTGGTGTTGTCAAGGTTCACATTTATTACACAATCGCTCTTTTATCATTCTTCTCTCGAGCTAACTCTTAATTCTTTATAGCTTATTTAGAAATTTCTCAAGCCATCGAGAAATCAATACATGCGTATAACTTCCATGTCGCTTTTGCCTCCTTGCAGCATTGGTTCAATACGCGCGTGTTGTTTATCTCATGGACATATTTTGTGCAGGATAGTAATCGCTTGAGATTGCTTTATTGGATTTGTTGTATGTTTAATACGCCGATCGTGGTATCTCACCAATCAGACGTAAATCATTTTAGCCAATCGCTATCAGTAAAGCTAATCGCTCTCCTTCAATACAATCGTAGAAAAACTCTACAATCGGAAAAATAAATTTGCAATTAATATTACTGCTCGCGACAACTAAATCGTTGAATGCTAAATAGAACTTGCATTTCATACATACCAACATCATTAAAAGTCATCCATTCGCACTGCATACCTCCGCCATGCTATCGAGTTCATAGTTCTTCGGGATGACATCGTACATATTGCACATATTGAGGAGTTCTTGATGATAAGTATGCAAAATGCTCCATGCACCCATTAAATTTCCGCTCTTGATGTTGAGGAGCCCGCTCAAGAAATGAGTTTTTTCGAGGGGTTCATTTTTAATCGAGTATTGAAATTAACGATCAAGTTGTCGCAGTGCAATAACCGCTGCCTCCTTTCGATGACAAAAACCATTGGTCTGTCAATGGACTGCTTCCAGACGTAATGCCAGTGGTGACAATAAAAAATAAGGCAAATACCATCTCTATCAAATCACTTGCTCATGCGCAACATCCTCAAAAACTATCCTCACGAATCCGTGATTCTGTCGCAAAGTAGCAAATGCAAACTGCTAATATATGTCCATTACCATCACCAGTAGTTAACAATCTATTCGCTTTACCAATATATTTGCCATTATAAGAAAGCCGCGTTAATCAAGAAGAGACTCGCAAAACTTGAAAGCTTGTATTTACGTTTCTAATGCTAAAAACACTTATTTAAATTGAAGATAATTGCAGCCATATCTTGTCAGCACCTATCAGTCGTCCATGTGAACACTCGTATTTTTTATCCTCACCCCTTATTCTTCACGTTCACCAACCATCTTAGACCAATCTAGCGTACACATCATCCACGCACTCTCCAAATGTGATTTTGCAAATCGTTTCCTTCCTTTCAGACATCCCACATTTTAGTCAGAAGTTTACTGTAGTTCCAGATTTTCTCCTTAATTATTTGTATTACCGTGTCTTAATAGTTATCGCCTGATCTATTTCGATGTAATGCTTTACATTCCCGCTGCATATCAACAAGCGCTGAAGTTTGGCATGACCGTCATTACACGCCAGATTTATACAACATATTGCTTAGACGCTGCAATTATGTCATCTCCCATAATCAGTGTTTTCTTTCGTAGAACAAGCGCATTTAATACGCCATACATGCACCCGCCTCGCACACTTCCTCGAGACCTCTTGATCGGCCTATTAGTAAGTCGTAGTTTCGATTCCATCACATGGTATCGACAACGTCTCCCGTTAACGATGCTCACACTTCGACTAAGCACGTTGTAAGTCTTTTTGTCATGTAAAGCATTATTCTTATTTCCAACTCAAAATTGTATACATGTCCCACCCAAATACCGTTAACTGAGAATGTCATCCCAAAGGAATTAGGCCACCTCCTGACCAAATCGATTTCATTATACACCTAAGAATAATGGGTGAACTTCATCATCATTTGCATTCTTCATACTAAATTCTCTTCATCTAGCAAATCGCTCATCATCTGACGCGTTTTCAGACCCTCAAGCGTTCATAATTCTCGTGGTCATCCGTAATAACATTTAGGTTTTTTCCAAATCATCAGATAGCGAAAAGATCCTCGTGGATTGACGCACGCCCTCATCTCACCATTAATGTCATCATCAAGCCGTCGAGCACCATCATCACCTGCAAGTGCGATCGCACATGGAATCTTTCCATCATCGATCTACAGGGTACGACGTGCCGAGCATCTTCATCTACTAGTCACGGCAATGAATTGCATGATTTCAAAAGAGGCTTATCGCTCAAATGTTAAATAAATATCTTACACTCGCTAGCTACTAAATGCTATATCGCGAATCACAGCTCCACATCAAGTCGGTATATGGCGTCGCGTTTTCTTTTGCAACAATACGGGACAAAAATATCATGCGAATCCCTAGAGAGATTATCTACATGACAATAAGTCATCCTTATTATAATCTCCTGCATAGAGATATTGAACGCTAAGTTACACACGCGATCCATCAATTCCGTTTGCCTTCACTTATCCCAAACTCGAGCATCAACATCGTCGATAGTGGCACGTTGCCAGACCAATGCCATTCCTACTGCTTTACAATTTCATCGTTCGCATAAAAGAGAAATGAGATGTTCTTACGTTGTAAGATGACCTAAGATACTTTATCGAAGAACAGCCGGATGAGAGAAAGTACGTTGTAGACCGTCCAACCATACTCGACGCCATCCATCTCACGCGACGTGAACTAACTGGCCGCCCTCGAACAAGTATAAGCTAGTGACAACGCAATCTCTAAATGAAATGTAAACCTCGGAATTCCCTCGATGTCAAACGTCGCGCCTCATGAAATAGTCAATCTCGCGCGGGAGCAAGCACGTACAACCAATCCATCCCGAACATCGCGTCGAACTCTAAGCACTCTAACACTCTCAAATCAAATGTAGTTGATGTCCCTCAATCCCCACAACACAATTTTGGTAAATTCAAGCATGTGTGAATCTTGTCTCCTCCACTTGCCGTGGTCGAGAAACAAGACGCGTATATAAGGTCTCAGGCATGTGTAACCCTAACTCTCATGCCACGCGTCCCGTAAATAAATAACAATGTACAATGTAATCCATCATAACATGGTATGTTGACACCACCACACACATATAACGCACCTCAATAAGCCGCTTCAAGCCACCTCCCGGTCCCGTCACAGTACCTCAAAAGCCTTATGCTTGAGCCCTATCATCCTGGAATTGCTTGTATTGTGGTGGCCATGGCTGTTTGGTCTCGGTACACCTGCTACAATATGCTCGTGTATGACCCGACCGCATTTCCAGCAATAAGTACTAGTCTCCGACTCTCAGCTAACCCTCTCCGACCATGCATATCCGACTGCCTCGACTCAATCTTCTCTCTGACTCTTTCGTCCCCGCTTTCACATTATCGGGGATCGATTAATCAAAAGTGCAGTGGCCATTGGCGAATATGCTACAACTCGTCGATCATCATGTTGTTACCTCTTTGGCCACTAATAACTGCCGTTTCATGCCAGCCTGCTCGACGATCTTAATCGTATCGCTAATCACCTCTATGAGGTCTCCCGCTTATGTTCTGCATTTGTCTCTGGTTCTCTCCTTCCGTCTCTTTTCGTTCTGGACGATCGTAGGTCGAGAACTCGAAACTGTCACATACCTCACGATCCAAAGTTAGCCGTAACCTCGAATCGCGTTAATCAACTGTCCCTTCTAAACCAGGAATGTCTCACGCGCTAGGGACCCTGTCAGAAACAATGGCCAGGTATGAACTCCGCTGTGATATCACTTCTGCGTCGCATCTCTCTCATCCACCCTTCTGACAAAATAATATATCTATAATCTATTTGCACTCTACCATGTCCATTGGAGTACAACAAAGAAAATACATCGCACCCTCTCCATGCATACTCGTGATCGACATGTCGCCCCCGCACCAAAGCTAAAACTTTATCCCTCAAGTTTCGACTCTAGACTCTCCATCTGCATGTACTCATCCATTTACAACGTTCTAATCCTCTCACTACAAGAATACTGTGATTTGAATGCCCAGTCAGTAGGTAAATTCAATTATATCGCAATGATTTGGCTTCAACAGTAAACTCGGAGCAATCTCACGATCAATCTCCTCAACTCGCAACAAGTCACGTGAGTCGCTCAGGCGAGATAACAAACACACTCTCCGCTACCTCTCGGGATCTTTCTACTCTCCATAAAAATATCCCGGCGCAGTAAGCTACGAAGCCTCTTCATCTTTCTTCGCCTCGCAATCACCATCTGTGCTCCCCGACGTAGCTGTCATTTGTCGCTTCGCCGCACGTCATGATGTAAGCACCACCGCAAGCTCCACTTCAGATCGTCGTGGCTGCTTATAGTCCTCGCTCAATGTCTCTGAGCACGTCGTTTGCACCCGAGCCTTCTACCGTATAGCAGAGCTACGACCGCTCGAGCAGCTGTCATCGGGGCAAATGCCCAAAACAAGTAATCGTAGTTCCTCGAAAGCATCCCGAGCTCTCATCGTCTTTATCGCATCGCGAACCTATCATATATAAACCGCGCTAACGATCACCTTAATCGTCAAAGTGCGTGCGCTAATCTGATCACTAAGTATCTCCAACTCAGTCGAGTGGGTATTCGATGATCACGATCCATCGTATTCGTATCGGCGAACGCTGCATCTAGCTCGCTCAATACCAATATACGTGTATCGTATAGATACATACAACCAAAACATAACATGGTATATCCCATGATTTCTAACACATCTCACCTCACTTCCCAACCAAAGACCTTCTAAGTAATTCCCTGGGGTTTCCACATCTAAAGTTTATTCATCATGTTTATCCTCAAATTATACAACAAATGTAATCGTATCGTAGTTAACTTTCAATTCCCTCTAAAGTTCGCTGCACCTTACTCGATACTCAACGTAACTACACCCATTTTTCAAATGGACCACCACATTTGGCTAATGCTAGCTAAATAACCTGTCTACTTAAAGACTTCAAATTTCTCAGGTCCTCCACATGCTTTGTACTCATCCACTATTTAATCAATTATTAACCTCAATAAACAACATGCATCAAGTAAAATTGCCATCGGGAATCCCTGCTCATTCTCAAGATCATTTAAACCACTTAATAAATCATAAGCGAAAGTCTTTTATCATGACAAACAACATATAAACATTATAGTCATGCATTTAACTCGATACCTAGTGTGAAAAACTCATATATCATCATAGACCAATAATGTACCTTAATGTATCAAAATATCAAAAATATGCCAAGTCAGTGAGGTATCTCACAATCTCATATCCCAAAATAAAACAAAATATGTATATACAAATGTACAAGTCTAAATTTATAAGTCTCTCGAATCACAAATATTCCGGGAAGTTTTTTTTGCACTCGACTTGTACTAGGATCTCGCACCTTTGCCCATTTCACAAAAGGTGATGACGAGTCTGGGGAGTGAGTATTCCAAAGAGGAAATTAAGTTAGAGCAATACGGAAAGTAAAATACTGGAATTTAAACAAACTATTAAATAAACATACTTAAATAAAAACAATGTAACCGTGCTCATCGCATGCATATGTAATAGTGGAAGCTCAAAGTGCTGTTCTAAAGCCTAGGTCGACCCAATGCAGCCATACTTCCACTCCCAATGATACTCATCGCCGACAAGTAGCACTCAAGTAAGGTCAAGATCTGGATCCGCTAAGCGGCTGGCAGCGTGGAACCTACGACGCACCCACACGTGCCCGACACGACTCTCGGTCAACCTATTTACCGAGAGATGACACACGTGTTATGGCCTAATGAATGTACACACCAAAATGGCACGAAAGGAGAGCCTCAACGTCCGTCCATTATAACACACCAAGCATAGAGTAATGAAAGACAAAATATGAATTCAAAAGCAAAATAAAAGTATTACTCGAAGAAATTTTAATTGGGATACTACACACCTCAATCCGCCTTTGTGTGTCAGTCCCAAGCTATTAACCTCCTCCGGGGTCCGGTTCCGCCTAGTCCCGTATATCCCAAATTACTCGTTTTGCCGAAATGACATATTTTCATTTATAATTGATTTTTAGTCACTTGGATGTGTTTTAAGTCACTCAACAAAAATAATGTCAAAGCTGCAGGATCTAAATACAAGCAGTGTCAGGAATTAGCACGCTAGATTCCCAAGCAATTATACGTTCTTCGTCGGAAGAAAATTAGCGCACAATTTTCTTGCCTATTGTCATCTAAATGCTTAGATGATGTCATTAGCACACTAATCGCGTGTCGCTACAAGAATCAAGCCAAGATTCCGAGTTTTTAACAACCCCACCAACACCAACAACAACCACAACACCAACAACTCAACTTCATAGCACTTCAAACCCATTAAAACAACAACTCAACAACCACCAAACAATCTGCCAACACCTCTAAAATTGAGATCAAAAGATAGAGAAAATTAAGGTGTTTGTGATTCTCACCTTGCTTTTGATGTTTTCCACCCTCCAAGCTCCTCAAATCACCAAGTTGGATCTCCAATCTCTTGTTCTTCATTTCAATTTCTTCGGATAAGAAAGATAAGAAAGTGAGAAAATGTGGTGGAAAATGATAGTCAATTTGACTTTTATAATCAAATGGCATCTCCTCTCACATGTGCATCTCAAGGCAATCCAAAGCTCCTTATTTGCTCCACTTCCAACCTCTAATAACTTTTTGAAATTGACACCAATAGCACACTCACCCTTGTATTTAGCTCAAAAGTGATGTTTCTGGTGTTCCGACACCCGATTTCGCGTCTCGAACCGTGACATACGTGTACTACCATGTCCCTAACCACCAAATATACATTCTATATTAATTATTTAACCCATTTTATTCATTTTATGTGTGTATTATTTCCTTCGGCCTAAGTGTTAGTCGATTAAACTATTCGGTACTCGCGTCGACACGCATATCATAGCGTAATACTTAACACACAATTTCGCACGTCAAATGTAATATAATCACACATATTGCGATGTAATTTACTCTATTTCAATATAACATCGCAAATTAAACAATTCACCACACAAAATTAATTATTTACATAGTTCCAGACGCATAAAAGCTGCTAATCATGTCTCACGAGTCGCATGAAATTTGTCACCACGTACCATAATTAATAACGGGGAATTAAATTCAGGTCACTACACATCTCCATTCTCATACCTATTTAGAATCCTCATATCCATACTTGTTAGGGTAAATCCTAATTACTGGTGAGTATTACCATCCCTAACTCCAAAACCTCGGCTTCCTTCTCTATCTCTGCGATCGCCATTGAAAAGCGCGCCATTTAAGATTTCAGCAAGTGAAGTGGACAAGCCACGTGTCTACAGGTCGCATCGCACCACGCAGCGCCAGACACGCACAGTATCAGGGTCCTTTTTGTCCTTTTCGATGCGCACGTTCTCGCTCTCCTTGGATTCTTGTCTCGCCAGTTCTGCCCCTCCAGGACTGTCTTACGCTCCCTCCACGTGACCATGTCTCGCAACCTACCCCTCTACTTCCCTTTATTTACCAATGCACCCCGATCATCAATTATACACCAATCATCAAACTTGTTATTATGGTCTCGTTTTTGCTAACTGACGGTATTAGTTGAGAGTTATCTCATTAGAGTTAATTCTTTAGAGATAATATTTTTATGTTTGATTTAACTTTAAACTTGTAGAAAAGTTTTAAATTTTTAAACAATAAAAAATATAAATTAATATAAATAATCTTTAAACAAAAGAGAGATCGATGAGTAATAAACGAATTATTAATGATGAGTAATTGTGTTCACAACTCTTGTAAGATAACTCCTTAAGGGTTGGTGGGGAGATATCTCACACCCTAAGGTGTAAGTCGGGAAATAACTTACAGTCAAGTTGAGCAACCAAACAAGATTAGTTCTCAACCCACTGTAAGTTATCTCCCGAGAGATAACTCTACCCCTAACAAAACAAGGCCTATGTATGGACCCACGTAAAAATAAGTGTTATGCAGGTAAACCGTGTAGTTTTGAGTGCATAAGCCGCAAGTGTATATCACCTGCATGAATAACTATCAAGAATGTGAAGCAATACGTTGTGTCATATGGTGTGATTTGAAGGTGTTATTTTAATATTTTTTTTAAGAGAGTTATTAAAATTACTCACTTTGAGCATTGACTTAGTTGAATACCATACAATATACGTTGAAATATGTGTATGTCTATCTTGAGGCAAAATGTATATTATTCCATTGAGTAAATGCTCAAAGTGAGTTATTTTGCACTTTGCTTTCCTTAATTATAGGAATTAGTCGCCAGAGATTAATATTTATGAAGTACAAGTCAACATGTGCCACGTCAGCTCTCGTACTCAGTCACGGTGGAGGATGAGATGACAGCTGTCTTTAGTGAAGTGTGGCCACCTCACGTCCGTTCAAGCTTCTTCGAGATTTTCGATCCATGCAAAGTCAACTATTTAGGATCGTTTGGTACAACTTTTACTCGTGTTTATTGTTGTTAACTTGTTGGCTGAAGTGAATGTTATTTTGGCTGAAGTGAATGTTATGAGATAAAACAACAATAATTAGATAAAATGAACGTAACAAAATAAAGATTCTTATAGGGATATATGGTAAAATTTGTATAGTTAAAATAAAAAATGTAAAATTTAAAGACAATTAAGAGTAGCACCAATTTATATAAAGATTAGAGAATGACAGTTGCGGTGGTTTTGTCACTCGTAAAAACAATTTACAAATATCTTCACTAAAAAATTCCACTTAATAGAAATTGTATAAATTCGATGAGATATGAATAAACTAAATTTAATATAAAATACATTTATTGTGAAAAATTTAAATAATCTGAAAAGCTAATCATTAATTACACTTCGAACAATGAAAAAAAATTGATCTACTTAATCGTACTCAATTCATTTAGAACTTAGGGTATGTTCTTATTGTTGTGTTGTTGTTAACTTGTTCTAGTATCCATGAAGCACTGTTTAGTGTTTAGTGCCACTAGTACCGAATGAGGAACCCACTGACATGATTGATTTTTATTTTCGAGTCCTTTCACAAATCAAATCATGACAAGCTTGCTTCTGTAACATGGTATGAGACCTGCATTGTAAAATTTAAAAGATTAATTAAGAGTAAAGAGCCACCAATTTATATAAAGATTAGAGAAAGACAGTTGCGGTGGTTTGGTCACTCGTAAAAACAACTTACAAATGTCTTCACTAAAAAATTCTACTTAATAAAAATTGTATAAATTCGATGAGATATGAGTAAACTAAATTTAATATAAAATACATTTATTGTGAAAAATTTAAATAATCTGAAAAGCTAATCATTAATTACACTTCGAACAATGAAAAAAAATTGATCTACTTAATCGTACTCAATTCATTTAGAACTTAGGGTATGTTCTTATTGTTGTGTTGTTGTTAACTTGTTCTAGTATCCATGAAGCACTGTTTAGTGTTTAGTGCCACTAGTACCGAATGAGGAACCCACTGACATGATTGATTTTTATTTTCGAGTCCTTTCACAAATCAAATCATGACACGCCGTAACATGGTAACAGACCTCATTGTGGTCTTTTCCATGACAACCAAGCCACTCAACGTAACACACTACTCTCTCCGAAACAAACCCCACGTGTCACAAAACAAAACAGCTGTTCCCAACACGTGGAGGCACGTAAAATGCGGTCGTCTCGTATCCAGTCCAGCCTCACCGCACCAGATTATTGGTGCTCTGCTCTGTCTCTCTCGATTGACTAAACCACACGACAATCTCTACTGTGTACTATGTAGTCCCTGTAGTCCCCTGTTCGGATCCACATTCGAATCTGTAGTAGTAATGGTGGTTCATGAGCTTTGATGGGCGAAGAAGAGAAGCCGAGAAACGATGGAACAACGCGATAGTCGAGACCAGAGAGGCCATCGAAGAACTGGGTCTTCATCATCATCGTCAAAAGACTCAAAAAGATCGTCTAATTTGTTCATCTGTTGCTTCAATTGGGGGTCTTCAATGAAGGGGCGAAAGCTCAGAAGAAGCAACAATAATGGAGGAAACAGCAGTAACAGTACTAAAGGGTCTCCAATGTTCAAAAAGGGCGGGGAAATTATTGACGAGCCATCCTCGCCGAAGGTGACCTGCATTGGCCTAGTCCGAGTTAAGACGAAGAGGAATAAGAACCTAGTGATGAAGAAGATGAGGTCGAAATCGAAGAGGAGAGGAGGCGAAGCTAGTTTTCGAAGAATTCAAGACGGTCATCATCAAGATAATAAGGTTGTTGTTTTGCACCATCAGGACTCTTCATTGCCTCATAGAGACCACCGCTGGATTCATTTGCCCTTCGCTATTTGCGAGGCTTTAAAGGGACTGATGAATCAGATGTTGAACTGCTCTTTTTCTGGTTGTAGTAATTGTAATTGTGGTATTAAAAATAATCGAAAAAGTTGGTGTTCGCATTCTGGTGGAAATGGCTGTCAAGTGTTTATGAAATGGCTGTTTAGTTTAGAGGAAAGGAATAGTGTTGTAAACAATGCTGCTGAAGGAAATCATGGTGATCAAAATAAGAAGAGAGAGACGGGGATTGAGAGCCCGTTGTTTTCGTCTACGTCGTCTACGGTATCCGATGTTCAGTTTTATAGGAGAAGATCATCAGTTGATGAATCGAAAGAGGGGGTGGTTGTTGTTGATGATGATGATGATGAAGATGATGTTGAGGTTGTTGAGGAGGCGAGATTAAGCATGTGTAGTGTACCGCCCAGAAATGCTCTGTTGTTGATGAGGTCTAGATCTGAGCCTGGTAGAAGGTCTACTCTGGCGACTAGGTTTTTGGACGACTGCGATTTGATGAATAGCAAATTGGGGATTGAAGGGCAGTCTGAAGAGTTGATAGTGAAAGCAGAGTCGGTACTAGTTGAGGAAAACAGAGGAAAAGTCGAAACAGAGCAATTGGATGGAAAGGAAGTCGAAATCAATGTTAATGGGTCTTCACCAGAACCAGTACTTGATCGAGATGACGACAGTACAGACATTGAAGTAGTGGAAGAAGATGAAACAGAGGAATGTGAAAACGAAGAACAGAAGAGAAGATTGAGCTTTAATGGAGAAGACCCATTAATGGTAGAAACATTAGAAGAAGAGAAAACCGATCGTGAGACATCAATGGAGGAAAAATCGGAGGCCCAAGAAGAAGAGCAACAAGAAGAGCAAGAACAGAGTGAGATTGGTGAAGAAGGAGAAGAAGCAGAGGAAGAGCACTGCGAAGATGTGATGGTCAACGATATTCAGGCTGCGGTCAATGGAGAAGAAGAAGATGGTCAAGATCAAGATGAAGGGGAATCACGAAGAGCATCGAACGAGATCGAGAGGACCACGGAAATGCTATCGGACTGTTTGATGATGATGATGAGAGAGCCCAAGGTGTCGATGGAGCTCTCCAAGGAGACGTGGGTGTGCAGTACGGACTTCATCAGACACCATCAAAACCATCATCACAACAAACAAGTCAACCTAATCAACGGTGGAGATGAATCTAAGGCTCTGTTCAAGACCAAACCCTCCATTATGATCAGGAAACAGAAGCCAATAACTCAACCCCCACAGCCGCCGCCGCGGCCGCCGCCGTGTAAGCCGACTCCGAGAGAGAAGAAACAGAAGCCGGAGCCGTTGGAGCTCACTCGGTGCAAGTCGGAGCCGCTACGGTCCTCGGCTAAGCTGGCTTCTGAGGCTTGTTTTTGGAAGGACATGAAACTCATTGTTGAGCCTCATCGCAGGTCGACCGTCGGCGCGGCTGGAATCGGCTTCTAGCCAAGCATCTGTGGTTTGTTCTTGTGCATACTTAATTTTTTTGTTGAAATAATTTTCTGTTCTCTGTGCCTTGGAATTTATGTACTATCTTTGTAATATCAATATTTTGGTTTTCTTGATAATGGCAAGTGTTTTTATTTTTTTTGATGAATTGTTAGCTAATAGGTCATAGTAAGGTTTCGTTTGGTTCGTTTTTGCTAACTTACAATGTTAGTTGAGAGTTATCTCGTTCGAGTTAATATTTTTATATTTGATTCAACTTTAAAGTTGTATGGAAGTTTCAAATTTTTAAATAATAAAAATATGAATTGACATAAATAGTCTTCAAACGAGAGATAAATGAGTTATAAATGAGTCATTAATGAGGGGTAATCGTGTTCACAACTTCGAGAGATAACTCTCTAGGGGTGGTGGTGAGATACATCTCACACCCTCGAGTGTAAGTTGAGAGATAACTTGCAGGCAAGTTGGTCAATCAAACAAGATTAATTTTCAACTCTCTGTAAATTATCTCCAAGGAGATAACTCAACTTCTGATCAAACAAAGCCTAAACTTATGCATAGAAGCTAGGTTCATGGGTCACAATAAAAGCTATCAAACTTAAATGAGCTTATACTTAGGCCCCACGAACCCATATAACAACTAAAATTCATATAGTAAACTTTGATTATTCTACCAAAATTAATTCTTGATAAAGTAGAATTAAATACTATCAATTAAAAGTCTAGCATGTATGTAATTATTCATATTACAGAATCGCAAGACCAAAAAAAAAGTACAAAGAAGAACTAAAAAGTCTAAAATAATGTTTTTGCGTGCAAGTTATAAGAGTATATAGAATTAAGCAAGGCCCATACGTACGTACATTACATGGCGTGCAATCTCACCAATCTGTTTCTTTATCAGTTTGCATCACGTGTAAGTCACAACCTAGCGTCCTAGCAAGTTTGCTTGCCCACATCTACACACAAATTACCTCTCAAAAGCTAAAATCTTTACAACAGCTACAACAAATCGAATAAAAACCGTTGAGTCCCTTATTTTGAAAATTTTCTCCTACTAATTAGCCAACCATTTATGAATTGAAACAATTCATAGTAGTAGTCATATATATACTCATATATATCAATACAAATACAATAGAAAATCATGATCAAGAATAAAATCTCTTGAATAAAATCTCTTGATGGGATTGCATAAGAAATACTTGGATGTGATACTGGTCCCATGTGGACTTGTGGTCATGTTCATCTACCATCTTTGCCTGCTCTACAAAATCATAAAGTTCCCTCACACCACCACAATTGGATATGAAAACCACAACAAGAAAGCTTGGGTAGAGCGCATGATGCAGGTTAATTATATATGTTTAATTCTTAGCATATTCCAATTACCAATTAAAACTAGGCCTTACTTTACATATATAATTAATTCCATCTATATATGTACATATCTATAGCTCGTAAGTCTGTAAGAGTACTCCATTATCCGAGAGAAACCAATTTTATTTTGAATAATTGGACGCCGACCGATATTTAATTCCATCCCTACAGTATCTTTACCACTGTACCAATAATTAATCCATTGAGGCGCTAATTTTATGTATGTACATTGATGATTATGATTAACTGATTTTTTTTTGGCAGATGGATTCAGAAATGAAGGAAAAAACAGGTATAGCATTGCAAGTGATATCAGGCAACTTAAGTGCAGCAACATATCTAGCATCCCTCTCAATTGGCCTAAGCTCCCTAATAGGAGCATGGGTAGGAAGCTCCTCAAACAACATCTTCATGAGCGATCTCGTCTACGGCGACACCGGCGCCTCCACCATTACAGTCAAGTACATAAGCTTGCTCGCGTGTTTCCTCCTCGCCTTCGCGTGTTTCATCCATTCGACGAGGTACTTCGTCCACGCCAACTTCCTAATCAGTACTCCCTACACGGACATACCCGTTAAGCATGTGCAGTTGGCAGTGATTAGGGGGAGCAATTTTTGGTCACTTGGGCTTAGGGCGCTTTATCTTGCTACCACATTGTTGTTGTGGATCTTTGGGCCTATACCCATGTTTGCTAGCTCGGTGATCATGGTGTCCGTGCTGTATTTTTTGGACTCCAATTCTGTTCCTCTCCACCAGTATGCGCCTCGGAAGGCGGCGATGCGCGGCGGGCATGAGATTCCGGTGGGCAGGACTGATCATGAAATATTATCAACCACCTTGTTTGAGGTTTTGCAGTCTCATCATTTGAACTCCATGTGAATAAATATATAATTATGAGATAAATATGAAGCAATTAATTGCAATGGTGAATTTTTTTTTTTTTGATAAAAAAAAAAAACTTGCTCCTTCGAAGCCATGACTTCTTACACCTAAACTCGTATCAAACCATGAGCCATCTAATTGGCTTAAAATCTTGGTGAATGATGAAGCATGGTTAAAACAATCGTAAAGTTATTAGGCGGTTTACACAACATATATATTGTTTATTTTTTTAGTGGGAATTTAATTAATCAAATATGTCTGAATTGATGAATTGATACATTAATAAGTGAATATAAATAAAGGTTTGCCCAATTAGCTCATTTATAAAAGTAGTACAACATGAATAATTAAGGTAAAAAATTGGTCAGATCGATATAAAACCATTTGTTTATGGACATATAACTTACATACGGGAATGTGATTAAACTCGAACCCCTAACATCATGATGAAATGACTGAAACATAAACATTATGTTAAATTATACTCCAAACGACTCCAAAAGTACTCTGCTTGTAGCGGCCCACTTATCCTCGAGGCCCGCCGCGGGTGCCAACACGGGCCCACAACGTCAGGCTTAATTGTGTCTCACGTGCCATTAACCTACACAATTTCATGAAAAATTCAATACTTGACCAACTTACATCATGAAAAGTTACAAATTAGCCCATTGGACTCAATTCACCTTTTAAGATCATTTTTAGCAATCAAATTATAGCGAAAGACTTATTAGACTTGATCAAACAATAAACAAATAAATTCAAATATTAAGAACATCAACCTAATGTGAAAAACATATATTATAAACATCATAATCAGAAAGATGCCAAAATCTTCAAAATAAGCCAATATATAAGTTATGGGTATCTCACAATATATCCCGTATCCCAAAAGCAAAAATAAAATAAATGTACAAGAGAGGCTGTAGTATGTCACGAGTAGTCCTGAAGCTTCCCCTTGCCTCAACTCGTACCGGGATCTGCACTCAAGCCATCACAATGAAACAGATGATGAGTCCAAAGTGAGTAATCCCAAGGAAATTCAATAAGCATTTATAGGAATAAGATACATGAATTTGAATAAAACTATTAAATAAACATGCGAAAAATTAAAACATGCAACTGTGCTCATCGCATGTATACATAATAGACAAGCTCAAATTGTGTGTCTACAACCTAAGTCTGACTAGCACCATGCTTTAAACTCTCCCGCGAGCACTTGCGCCAACAGTCATACTCCAAAGATGGCCGCCCTCTAGTCCTCTCGATGGATGGCGTGCACGTCGCGCATCGACACGTGCACCAAAAAGATCCTCGAGTAGAACTATTCACCGAGACCTCGGGTGACACATGCTATGGTCTAGTGGACATACACACAGAATGGCCCGATGAGAGCGCGCTCAACCAAACCGCCCATATAAAGCATACCATAAAGGAATAATGAAATAACTGAATGGAATCAAATAAGGAAATACATGAATAAATACTCGAGAGAATTTCAATTGGGTTACTACAGGCCTCAAACCGCGCTCCACTAATACAAAAGCTATTTCCACGCCTCCAAATGCGTGTCCCAACTTCGCGACCCGAATTCGATCCAATCCCTTATGGTTTACCAAAACTACCACAGGGTACGTTCAAACCACGTTAAAACTCGTCCGAAACTCAAACCAAAACCCCGATAAAACTTAAAACGACGAAACCCCGATAAAACTCCACAACTTCAACACCACCATCTACAACATCCAATACCATGATAATTGCTCACATCCAACTCAAAAATCATAGCAAAAATTCTCAAACCAGCGATCTAACTCGCATATCCAAAATCCACGTCAAAACTCGAAAATCCATAATCGAAACGTAAAGAACGACGAGGAGAACGTGAATCTTACCTTGGATCGTCGATTGCTCGTAGTATGAACCTCCAAATCTTCACATGAAATTCACCAAAATCCCCCAAATTTTCGTCCAAATGAGAGAGGAGAGAGAAAAGGTGGTGAATTGAGATATTTTTTGAACTTTTATAGTCTTTTTGTCATCTAGTGTGTGTGTAGATCCCAAGGACCACTTGGATGGTTGAGATAAGGTCAAAAAGTCCATCTAAGGTGACTTAGATTGGTGACTTTGTCACTTGATCTTATCATCCTTCAATCTCATACACTAAACCCCTGGGAGTTCAATATTCAGCTCCGCGTCGCGACGCGTATCGTTCACGTACAAGCACGCCATTAAACGTCTAAACGACATTTTATATTAATTATTTAATGCATTTTATTCATTTATCATATGTGCATTATTTTCCAACCTAGTGTTCTGTCTTTCGCCTACCCGGTACTCGCGTCTACACGCTAATCGAGGCGAATACCCGTCACAATATCTCACACGAACAATAATAATATAAATACACACATTGCGATGCAATTCAACATAATTAAGCATAAAATTCACAAATTAGGCAAACAACACACAAAACTAACTATTTACCTATCTCAGGCGTGCCCGGTCCTAGCGGCGGGGTCCACGAGATACTGAGCTGACGTCCACATCTGAAAACATGTCATATTAAAGGCGTAATTAAAAGTGGGCTGTTACAGTTCTTCTCAATTAGGAGAGATTTCGTCCCAAAATTGAAATCACTTAAATAAACTCTTACCGTCAAATAACTGAAGGTAACGCGCCCGCATAGTGGACTCGAGCTCCCAGGTGACTCCCTCGGTTCCGTGATGCTGCCAACAAACTAAGACCTTCATGATCTCCCTGTTCCGCAGAGTCTGTGTCCTATGGTCCATGATCTCAACTGGCTGCTCCTCGTAGGTCCCGTCAGGCCGAACCTCTACCTGTTTGACATCCACCATCAATCTCGGTCCTGACCTAGTCAGCCTCAACATATATATGCGAAATACCGCCAGCTAACTATGTGACGGCCCTGCTGCCCCGGGGTGACGTGTCTCCGTGTACTCCTTGTTAGCTGGCCCAACTACACGTGTCTGGCACCTGCCTGTCCTCTTCATGTCTCGTAAATCGTGTCCACGTGTGTATTATCCGATAAATTAGTAAATTATCATTATATTCTTTATCCATTCTTTGTGGGAATCTAATTGTTTCAACTGTTACTTAGTTGGCAAATTGAGATCATAACCATACTAGTGGGTTGTATCTTACAAATTAACATATATAGGGAAGTCTTAATTAATACCTATTTAAACAAGGTAATTTAGCATGATAAACATTGTTCAAAGGCAAATCCTACTGTGGAAAACCCTGGAAAGTACTATGTATATAAGCGACATTACCACAAACAAGGTACATATACATGTACGGTGTCATCTCAAATCTCCCAATGCCCAAAATATACAAAATATGAAAAATAAACACGTATAAGTAGGTCCCCGACAGCGGGCAATCAGATATAGTCGCCTAGGATCCCCTTGCCCCTACTGGTACTAGGTTTTACACTCAATCATCACAAAAATACAAATGACGAGTACAGTAAGTAAAATCCCAAGGAACTCCTCTGAGCATTCATATAATTTAGTAAAGGAAATGCGATGAATATTGTCAAGTAAACATGCAGAATATAAAAACAGACAACTGTATATGGCTCATTGCATGAATAGATAACAGACTAGCTAACAAATGTATGTGCTCGCTCTAGATGGACTAGATTAGACTTTGGGTCACCAAGTTCCCACCAGTGGTCGTGTCCATCTGGCCTGACACTTGGTTCTTCGCGGCGCTGGCCAAATCCGCTGAGTCACCGACACGTGCACCAAGGGCAAGCTCAGGTCGCCATTCACTGAGGGTCGGGTTACACGTGCTACAATCCAGTGCATCATGAACACACAACCAGGAAATCCGGGGGAGTAACCTCAACCCACGTCCAAGTAACCGAATAGAATAATGAACAACAAAAAATTATAGAAATGAAATGTAAAGCAAAATAAATACTAAGAGTCTTTCAGTTGGGTTTTACAAACCTTACATCACTCTCTCGACCTCCCCGGACTCCTGTACCTAACCCGACAAGCTCCTTGACACCGAGCCTCAGTCCACTAAATCCCTGAAGTCCATTTTAACAAGTTTAGGTTGTTTACAAAGTTTTAGATATGTATCAACTGAAAATCCCAAAAACAACCATTTATAATCCATATTCATTTGTCATTAGCGCGCTAATATGGTATACCTAGTGCGCTGAGCGCGCTAAGGGGGTGTGCCTAGCTCGTTAGATGGAATTAGTGCGCTAGGGAATTCAACTAGCATGCTACTGTTCTTCGTTTCAAAGAACAGCTGCACACCCAGGACGATTATGACGATTAGCGCGCTAATTGCCTTCTGGGATGGAATTCTCAATTAGAGAATTCTGTCCTAACCCTCTCAATTAGCTACTCTAACTGGTTTTACACCCTCTCCTCATCAAAATAACTTCAAGACATTAATTAAAACACTCCAGATCATTCAATTAGCCTAATTTTCTCTAATTTCATGCATACACCACATTTTCCAATTTCATCAAAACCATCAATTCGAATTAAACCAGTGGTGAATTCCCTATGAATCTAATCTAATAACATGTAATACACCAAGGTTTCATAAGAAATTAAAGGTTTAACCATCCAATCAGAATTCGCTCAATTGAATAAAAAATGGATTCATTGGAGAGTGGAGGAGATGAAGATGATGATTACTTTGGTTTGAGCTCTTGATTTGGTCTATAATGTGTGAATTCCCAGCTTGAATTATATATATATATATATATATATCTCCCTGGTTTTCTCAGATTGCATGGAAAAAAATATGAGTGGATTGATAAAAAACTCCACTAAGTCTTCTATTTTAAGTTTGTTGGAATCAATTGTGCGTTCGTATCCCGAGGCTTATCTTGTGGTTTACAAGCATGTTGTCCTACACCTCCTGATGACTCAAATAGCCCACTCACCTCATATTACTAACCACCATGATGATCTAGATGTTCATCTCAAGGTCATTTTTATTTCATGCCAAACTATAGGCTTCATTTATTCAATTAATTCCACATTATCCTTAGCCTAATCCAACCATATGGTTAGTGTTTTATTTATCAAATTTAACTAACTCATGGTCACACTAACCATTGGCTACCTGTACCCGGTGCCCCGCGTCTCGACACGCATTTCGAGGCACACCATAGCCTATCGTTCGAATTTAAACTTTGGCTAGCCTATAGTTACATTACCTATTTCAATTTGATTCCATAATCATTTTTCGTGAATTTATCAAGTTTCTCTAGTGTACCCATACTAAGCCTCTCGATACTCACGTTGACACGCACTTCGAGGCAACTATCCGTCACACAACCTCGCGCGCTCTCGTTATTCAACATACACACATGCCATATATTTAACAAATAATTTAATAAATTGCATTGCAAATAAGCCATCTAACACAAAATTTAACTAGTGTACCTAAGTCGATATGTGTCCTAGCCTACCCGCGGCGTCCACGTGGATCTGAGTATGCGTCCATGTCTGCAATTACGATATAAATAATGACATTAATAAAATGGGCCGTTACAAAATGTGGCGATAACTCCAACCTGTACGCTGCTCTACCGAAACGTGCCTCGACCATTAACGGTCCAATGAAAATTGGTGTCGATTTCCCCTTGATGCCAAACCTCTGATAACCCTTCCAGGGCGAAACCTTCAAGTACAACAAGTCACCCTCCTCGTAGCTCAGATTCTTGTGATACATGTCCACATACTTCTTCTATCTATCCTGGGCCGCCTGAAGCATTTGACGAATCTGCCTAATCTTCTCAGTATGATCCACTACAACCTCAGGTCATATAACCGATGTATCATCTGGTGCCACCCAACATACTGGTAACCTGCAGGGCCTACCATATAGTGCCTCGAACGGTGGCATCCCGATACTCGCCTGATAATTATTATTGTAGGCAAACTCACACAATGGTAGATAATCCTCCCACAAACCATCAAACTGCAAAATATAAGCCCTGAGCATATCCTCCAATATCTGAATCAATCGCTCTGACTGACCATCGGTCTGAGGCTGATGCGCTGTACTGAACTGTAGTCTGGTACCAAACTACTCTTGCATATTCTCCCAAAACTTAGATGTCAGCCTAGGATCCCCGCAAAAATAATGGAGACCTGTACACCATGAAGTCTGATGATCTATCTCTCGAAGATAACGCTCAGCTATGGGAAGGAATATATCATGGAAATCGGAATGAAGTGTGCCGACTTCATCAACTTGTCAATCACAACCCAAACTGCATCATGACGCCTCGTAGTCTGTGGTAGGCCACTGACGAAGTCCATGGTCACCTGTTTCCACTTCCAATGAGGAATGGGCAGCGGCTGTAGCAACCCAGGTGGTCTCCTGTGCTCAGTTTTCACCGCCGGCAAATATGACAACTCCTGACGTAGTTACCAACGTTAGCCTTCATCCTTAGCCATCCAAACAATCTTCGCAAATCATGATACATCTTGGTCCGACCAGAATGAACAATATATCGCAATCAGTGTGTGTCCTCCAGTATGTTGTCCCTGAGCTCCGATACCGCAGGTATCCACAATCTACCCCTATGTCTCAAGCACCCGTCTGATGTCTCAGACCAATCTGTGCAACTCGGATCCTGAGCCAGTATGTTGAACCACTCACATACCCCGTCAACTTTCTGCAATCGGCAACCTGCTCTAGAGACACTATAGGAACTCTCATTTGACAACAAATTTGTAGCCCAACAATAGCCTCTGTCACACACATCACCGACGCTGCCTCAAGAAGTCCGTGTTCATGTGTCATAGGTCGTAGGACAGTCTGGCTATTAATGCCACTCCAGCTCAACGCATCAGCTACTACATTCGCCTTCCTCGGATGGTATTCGATGGCGAAGTCGTGATCCTTTAGTAACTCGAGCCATCTCTTCAGTTGCATATTCAACTCTCTCTGAATGAACATATATCTCAAGCTTTGGTGATCAGTGAACAACACGAACCTCTCTCCATAGAGATAATGCCTCCAGGCCTTAAGTGCAAACACGACTGCTGCAAGCTCCAAGTCATGCACTGGATAATTACCCTCGTGGGATCTCGACCGTCGAGATAACTAAGCCACGGGGTGTCCATCCTACATCAAGATACAACCCAACCTAGTGCCTGAAGCATCGGTAAAAACTGAGAAGCCTCTACCTGCCACTGGCAATGCTAACACTGGCGTAGAAGTCAGCTTTCTCTTCAGCACCAAAAATGCATTCTCATACTCTTCGGACCAATTAGATCTAACATCTTTCTTGGTCAATCTAGTTATCGGCAGTGCAATCAATGAAAAATCCTACACAAACCACCGGTAATATCCTACCAAACCCAAGAAACTTCGAATGTCAGAAATAGACTCAAACATCCTCTAGTCAATAAGCCCAAATCTTGTCACCATCTACTGATATAACCTGATCACTGATGACATTTTCGAGGAACTTTACTTCACTCCACCAAAATGCACATTTGCTGAACTTAACATACAGCCTATGCTCTCTCGGTATCGTCAAAACATCCCTGATATGCCTCTCGTGCTCCTCACAAGTCTTGCTATATATCAAGATGTCATCGATGAACACAATGACGTATCGATCTAGAAATGGTCTCAAAACCTTGTGCATCAAGTCCATGAAGATCGTCGGCGCATTAGTCAGCCCAAATGACATGACGGTGAACTCAAACAAGCCGTATCTCGTGCTGAAAGTGGTCTTCTTAACATCACCTTTTCGAGTCTTCAGCTGATGGTATCCTGATCGCAAATCAATCTTCGAGAAGAACTTGGCTCCTGCCAACTGGTCGAATAAGTCATCGATCCTGAGAAGTGGGTAACGGTTCTTGCCCGTCACCTGATTCAACTTCCTGTAATCAACACACGTCCTCATGGTGTCGTCCTTCTTTTTCACAAAAGGACTAGAGTTCCCCAAGGAGACATACTAGGGTGAATGAAACCCTTATGTAGCAATTCCTCTTATTGGGTCCTCAACTCCCCCTACTCGGAAGTAGACATCCTGTAAGGTTGGCTGTAAATAGCCGTGTCCTCGATATCAACTCAATAATGAACATAACTGCTCAGGGCGGTGGTAATCCTGACAAATCAGCAGGAAATACATTCGAAAATTCACAAACAACTGGGACATCCTCAACCCTGATCACTGCCCCCGGCTTTGGCTCAACAATCGCAACAAACGCCTTCATTTCTCGAGTCTTCGCTAAACGACCTCAAGTGATCGGTAAAGCTGTCACAACTTCGGCGAATGATAACTCTGGAATCCCTTCAATATCAAATGTAACAGTCTTACTGAAGCAATATATATGTGCATGATATGCTAACAACCAATCCATGCCAAGTAAATAATATGGAATAGATATTGGGTGGCTAGCGACGCGGCGGTACGCGTATATCACAGTTCGGACGCGAAATCGACCGTCGAAATGGCGAAAACACGGGCGAGTGTCTTAGCTGTGTCACATTTAGGTGTCAAGACATCTAACTCAACAACAACACTTGTCCAAATTCAACAACACGTGTCCACTCACCTCACCTACACCTACACCTCACACACATACTCCATGCACACACACAGCCGATCGGGAGACCGAGAGGAAAAGAAGAAAACAAGAGGAGGATGAGAAGAAGGAACGCGCAAGGAAGGAGAAAAGAGAAGGTGGAGACGTCATGATTGATGTGAGTCTTAGTGGTTTTTTTTTATTACGGGTTTCCGTTGGCTGTGGTGGCGAGACAAAGGTTCGGCCATGGAGGCGGAACCGGGTCGTGGTGGTGATGGCATGGGTGTCTCCCCTGCCATCGATTCCACCAGGGTTGGGGTGGAAAGCAACCCCAACCCAAACCACAGAGAATTAAAAAAATAAAATAAAAAATAAAATAAAAAATAAAATAAAAAATATGTTTCCCGATCGAACCAGTGACTGGTTCGATCGACGGATGAAGAAGGTGCACACGCGCGCGCGTGTACACCCACTTCATGGGCCAGGCCCAGAACGGGTCAAGCTCGGCCCATGGGCCGAGCCTGGACCTGTTCTGGTCCAGGGCCGAGTTGGGTCCGACCCAAACATAATAAAAAAAAAAGAAAAATGAAAGAAAATTCTGAAAAATTTCCGGAAAAATTGGGAAAATTCCGAAAAAAAAAATATTTCGATAAAATAAATAAAATTTGATAAATTTCTATGAAAAATAAAATATTTGGATATTTCGGACGTGACTTTCGCGGGGTTTTGCCTCGAAAAGCGCGAAATGGGCAATTTGGCCTAATTTTTTAGAAATTGGTCGTACTAAATCGAAATTATTGATAAATGGACATAGGTTGACACGGGTGATCAATTGGCGACCAAGGACTCTGTGGACTTGGACTCGAGGATTGATTATGGGGTATCGGAGTGCATTGTGAGGTTTGTAAAACCCAATGGAAAAACTCTTGAGTATTTATTTTGCTTTGTAATTCCATTCAATTCTAGTATTTCCTTGTGGTTTTTTCTATATCTATATCTTGTCGTTGTTTGCACGGTTGGTTGAGTTACACCCACTGGATTTTCCATTGTGTGTCTATGCATTCTAGACCATAGCATGCGTATCAGGAGTTCTCGGTGGATAACGACCCGAGCTATTGAACTGCTACATGTGTCGGTGCGTCGTAGGTCTACGCCGGCCATCGAGAGGGATCAGGTGATAGCTAGCTGGGTGCGCCCACTAGTGGGATCCTGGAAGGGAATCCCGAAGTATGGTTTTAGTCTGACTGGAACAGGCACACACATTTGCACTTTATTGTTATATATGCATGCGATAACAGGCACGCACATTTGCACTTTATTATTATCTATGCATGCGATGCCCTACTTACAATTGTATGTTTACATTCTGCATGTTTATTTAACAGTATTTATTGACTTCCACTTATTTATATGAATGCTCGGAGGAGTTCCTTGGGATTTTACTGACTGGACTCGTCATCCGTTTTCTTCTGTGATGATTGAGTGCAGATCCGAGTACAAGTAAAGACAAGGGGATCTTAGGCGACTACCTCTGACTGCCTACCTTTGAGGATTACTTGTACGTGTGATTATTTTGATATTTTGATTCTTTTTGGGGAGTGACATGACATTGTACATAGATACTTTACATGGTACAGTCATCTACCTTTATACATAATACTTTTAAGGGTTTTTCCACAGTAGGATTTGTTAAATTGATTAATATTCCTTGCATTTAAGTACAACTTCCGCTGCATATGCATTTATACGCTATACACACAAGTGGATGCGAATTTCGAGACAGGAAAAGGACAGGCAGATGCCGTACACGTGTAGTAGGGCTGGCTGGCAAGGAGTACACGGAGACACGTCAACCTGGGGCGGCGAGGGCCGCCACAATACGTCCAACAATAAAAGAAAAAGTACTACCAGAATCAAGCATGACATGCATGGGAGTGCCATAAATGGATAATGTACCTCGATAAGCTGTCTGGTCACCTCTCTGTCCGGCTGCGCTACCGCAAGAGCAACGACATGCGCCCTATCTCTAGTCTGGTCTGATTGTGGCGGTAGTGGTGTCGGTTTTACTACAATCGGCCTGCAGATGCCCAACCTGACCACATTTATAGCATCGACGATACTCCTGTCTCCCTGTTGATCTAGCGATACTCCCCTAACCCTGACCATGACTCTGGATGTGTCCATGTCCTCTCTAATCTATGTCCTGCCTATACTGTTGCCTAGGCTGCTCAGTAGGTGCAGAGGTGGTATCATACACCGCCTAGCAATAATCATACCTCATCGGATCATCCCTTCGATCTTCGTCGCCTCAACAGCCCTGATCTGACCGTCTATCATCTCGATGAGATCTCCGCCCCTTTCTCTGTCTGCCTTGATGATCCCACTGTCTCTTCGGTCCCCGCTCTGACCGAGAACTCTGCGAAGACTAACTCTAATAATACGTGGATGCGGGTCGATTGCCCCTCTATATCAGATAAGTCTCGTGTGCTAGAGCACTATCAGAGATCTCTGGTAGTGTACAGGCTCCACTGGATACAATAAAGCTCGTAATTCTCTTATCCAGTCCCCTAACAAAATAGTAGATCTAAAGCCGCTCTGTTCCAGCCACATCAATGGCGTACTGCAGTAAATATATGTATCGCTCTTTATACTGCAACACATACATGTTGTCACGGCCCAAATCTCTAACCCCCGTTTTAATTCTTTAGTTATGATCATCGACGTGGGACCTACACTGTGATACATGCACCGACCGAGGCACGTGGCCGAGGTATATTGTATTTTTGTATTGATGTATGCCTAGTGTTATGTATTGTGTAGACTTACTAAGTCGGTTTGTACAGTTGTAGGCGTCGAGACGAGAGCGGGGACACGCCTCGAGTAGCGTGCGAGCCGGGGAACCGGGTAGTTAGCATTTTGGTAAGTCTTATTTAATACTAATATGAAATAAGGAACTACTTATAAGCCTATGGTTGTGTTTGTTAATGTAAATCAAATTAAAGGCCTATAGTTGAGTAAATTAAATGGAAAGCATAAGATTGGTTTAGAGATACACATTGGCACATCTAGGAACTAGGTGAGTAATGAAATGGTGTCACTTGAGGTTGAGTTAGTGGGAGTTAGTGGGATATATGGCAAGAGGTGGACCATTAGATGTTCCTCGGGATACATAAATCCATGGAGATCAAGGGCTAAGAAGGAACATCACCTTAATATATAATATTAGTGATCAAACAACATGCGAACCAAATCACTCATTCATTTTTGTTGGAGAAGAAGAAGGAATCTCTGGAGAGGAGTGAATCATCAAGGTGTTGAAGGAATCCATGGGATTTGGTGAGAAATTCTCAAGCTAGGGTGCTACATCAACTAGGTACACATCTTTTTAGTTGAAATCAGAACAAGTTCAGGTTTTAGGCTAATTTCAGATGGTAGATGATTGAGTATTTGCAATTTATTTATATATTTAGATTCCTCATTTCAAGCTGATAATCCAGCTATATTGAAGTTCTTAATTTGGTTTTGAAATCATAAAGATATGAATTTTTGAAGTTGCAACACCAAAATTAGAATTCTGCATGTTGTATTAGGAATCAATCTGGGTAATTTGGTCATAATCTGCCCATTTTAGATCCAAATTGATCCAAAAAAATGACATTTGAAAGCTTATTTAAAGGGGAATAACTTTTTTTAAATGAAGGTATTCTGATTCAAATGTTTTTATATCCAAACATGCTCTACAAATAGGTACTGTAATTAAAAAGGAAAGTTTTGAAACTAAACTTGTTAAAGGAATAACTTCCTAACTACTTATCCAAATAATCTGATCTTTTAGTATGTTGTATTTGGGTATATTTTCTTCCTTGTGACCAAAAATTACATTTTTAGGAACTACAGATTAGGAGAAATAGATTTTCTAAATCCGCTGGTTGGATTAAATTTCAATTAGACCTATGTTTAGTAAAATCATGATATCTCTTTCATTTTAAATCAGAATTTTGAAAACTAAACCTTTCCGGAAAGCTAAGAGAGAGACCAACAATAATTGTACTGATGGAGGATTTTGATATTTAGACCATTTCATGCTTAAAAGTGCGTTAAAATGTAGGACTGAAATTGAAACTTAATTTAGTCTTTAGGGGCTGATTTAGGAAGATTGATTTAAAGTCTATTGAACCAATTTGAATATACAATAAACACACTAAATTGAGCTTAAACTCACTATATTTGAACTAATGAGACACCAAACTCAGGAACCTAAGAAAAGGGTACGGGAGAGCGAATACAAGATTTGGAGTATCGGGAGGCCAGTAAAACTAGGACTTTACTTTGTTGTTGTGAGTATACCCAATGACAACTTTACTTGACATTTCATTTCTATTAATTGTTGTCCTTGCATAGTCCTTTCAACTATTTTTCCTTTGTATTCTTATATCATGTGTTCTTTGTGTCTATGCTCACTTGATGAGTCTAGTTTGCATGATATCCATTCATTTGATTGATTATATCCCATGCTATGTCTATTCTTGTTGTTTTAAATGTGAATTGAATGATAAATAGCATGCTATTAGGCTAGTGAATATCTTATAAATGTTTAAGATGACTTGTATTCCTTATTTGTTTAGGTGCGTAGATGTGCCTATGCCTTGACAATCCATACTTGGTATTTCTTGAGATTTAAAAAGTAGTTTTTGCATTCAGGTCCCGTACTCGATCGAGGTGTGCGCGACTCACGGGGTTAGAGTCCCTGGGGATGTCGGCACATGTTACTTGACACTGTATGACACTCGGGGTTAGAGTCCCTGAGGTGGTCTACACACCGGGGTTAGAGTCCCTTGTGTTACATGATTATTGAGTCGGAGTGACACGTTTCACTACCGACCGGACCTTAATCACCACTACTTAGCCTAGTGTCAGTATAACTTGTTTAACTCTGGTATTTACTCGCATATGGTTTATTTTCCAGTTTTCCCATTTATATGCTTTTAAATACCATTTGAATATTTGGAAATGCAAATTAAACTTGTCATCGGGGATTACCGTTTTATTCTTGTACTCACCGTCCTTTTATGACTGTGGGTGCAGAGTCGTCTACCAGCAGGCCAGGCAAGGAGAAGATCAACGATTATCCCTGAGCTCGGGGCGTGTCACTACATCGATTGTAGGTCTTCTTTTGGTATTTTGATTGTATATGTTATATGTCTTTCAGATACTATTTGGGGTTGTATATTGGGTTGAGCGTTAGTTTCCCCGACTTGACTTAGACTATTTTACCGTTTCAATGGATTTTGAGGAATTAATATATGTGATGTCATTTCCTGGTTTTCCACACTTAGGATTTTATAAATGGCTTCCGGATAAGTTACTAATTGCTTCCGCATAATCAATAAGACTTTCGCTAATTAATTAATTTAATAAAAAGTTTTAATTAACTCTAAATTTTATAAACTGGTAGGACTAGTGTATTACTTATCTTGAACACGAGAAAAGAGGTGTCTAGGTTGTAAAGGCTGACTAATATGTAGTTAAGTTATGTGTGGATATGATTAGGGCTTAATTACGGGATTAGACCGGGCGGTGCCCTAGATTATGAGAGGGGTCGTCACACATGTTACCCTGAACCAGGGCCGAAAAATGCTCCCTCAATCTGATCCGAAACTCCATCAAAATATACTCGTCCATGAAAAGATCATGGAACGCTACCCAGGTAGTCAGCTCGGAATTGTGTAACCTCATATGTAGTCCACCAAACCGCGACGTCACCTCTCAAACAAAAACTCAAAAAATGAGGTCGGTCCCTCTCCTCGACCAAGATCAGCTTATGCAGCTGCTCATGTGGCAATAACCATTTCCTGGCTATCTCCGAGTCTCATGCTCCGTAGAAGTAACTAGGCTGAAATCTGAAGAAATCCTTCACCCTTTTGGCCTCAGCTGACATCGTGCTGCCTCATGTCGATGTCACGACTGGCTGCTCTATCGTAGCCAATGTGATAGATGTGGTCTCAGCTGGTACCACCACTGGCCTAACTCTCTTTGTCGATGTCTCATAAATCGCCGCCTAAACTGATGATTGTGGTGTAGCAGGGGCTACGACTGCCTGTGAAATTCGTGTCGTTAGTGTGGTCGGAGGAGTGGCATCGCTGCTGTCTGAGCTCGCACCATCTCCAAAATCTGTTCAAATATGTCGTTTATACTCCGCGCTAGTGACTGTAATGTCATGGTCTCCCTAGCCGAGTCACTGGTATCTTCGACCTCAAGCTGAGTAGGAATCGGAGGCTGCCTGTCCATCAGAATCTGCATCGAAAAACTTGTGTCAAATCAGCCTCCACATATATACGTGCATCGTGTGTAATATATATACAAATAGAAACATACCACGTACATAATCCTAATCACTACCCGCCTCACAATCACTTCCCAACTAGGGTTCTAGGGTAATTACTTCGGGTTTTCACATCTAAGGTTTTATTCAATAAGTTTTATGCTCTTATTAAATCTCTAGGTTCCATAAACCTAGGCTCTGATACCAAAATGTAGCGACCCACTTATCCCGAAGCCCGCCACGGGTGCCAACGCGGGCCCACAACCTTGCCACGTCAGGCTTAGTTGTGTCCCACTTGCCATTAACCTACACAACTTCATTCAAAATCCAATACTCGACCAACTTACATCATGAAAAGTTACAAGTTAGCCCATTGGACTCAATTCACATGTTAAGATTATTTTTAAACAATTAAATTATAACGGAAGACTTATTAGACTTGATGAAGCAGTAAACAAATAAATTCAAATCTTATGAGCATTAACCTAATGTGGAAAACCCATATTATAAACATCATAATTAGAAAGATGGCCAAAATCCTCAAAATAAGCCAATATACAAGTCATGAGTATCTTACAATGTATCTCATATCCTAAAAGCAAATATAAATATATATCAACGTACGAGAGAAGATGTAGTATGTCACTTGTAATCCTCAAGCTTCCCCTTGCCTCGACTCGTACCGGGGTTTGCATTCAAGCCATCACAACAAAACAGATGAGGAGTCCAGAGCGAGTAATCCCAAGGAAATTCAATAAGCATTTATAGAAATAATATACATGAATTTGAATAAAGCTATTAAATAAACATGCGGAAAATTAAAACATGCAACTGTGCTCATCGCATGAATACATAATAGACAAGCTCAAAATATGTGTCTACAACCAAAATCAGACTAGCACCATACTCCGGACTCTCCCGCAAGCATTGCCAACGAGTCACACTCCAGCATGGCCAACCTTCGGGTCCTCTCGATGGTCGGCGTGGTCCCACGGCGCACCGATACGTGCACCGAAAAGATCCTCAGAGTCGAACTATTCACCGAGACCCCGGGTGACACCTGCTATGGTCTAGTGGACATACACACATAATGGCCCGGTGGGAGCGCTCAACCAAACCCTTCATATAAACCATACCAAAAAGGAATAATAAAATAACTGAATGGAAATCAAATAAGGAAATACATGAATAAATACTCGAGGAAATTTCAATTGGGTTACTTCACACCTCAAACTGCGCTCCACTAATGCAAAACCGATCTCCACGCCTCCAAATGCGTGCCCCAACACCCATCAATCAAATCCAAGTACCTAACATTCATTAATTTATCAATTTCCCAAACTTTGGAATTTCCCAAATTCACATTAGAGTATCAAATCTATCATATTAATTCATATTATACATTGTATCGATCCCCGGGATAGGCCCCCAATTGGCCAAATTGAAACTCAAATTTGAATTTTTTATATATTCCAGGTGAAACGGGGTCGCAGATGGCACCGCGAGAGTCACGACTCCCCTCACGGTGCCCTTTTTACAGGGTACTCCACGGGTTTTCCTGGAACCCCGACTCCAACTTTGGGACCCGAACTCGATTTAATCCCTTACGATTCACCAAAACTACCATAGGGTGCGTTCAAACCACGTTAAAACTCGTCCGAAATTCAAACCAAAACCCCGATAAAACTCGACGAAACCCCGATAAAACTCCACAACTTCAACACCACCATCCACGACATCCAATACCATGATAATTGCTTCCATCCAACTCAAAAATCATAGCAAAAACTCATAAACCAGTGAGCAGACTTGCATATCCAAAATCCATATCAAAACCTGAAAATTCAACTCGAAACGTAAAGAATGACGAGGGGAACGTGAATCTTACCTTGGATTGTCGATTGCTCGCCGTATGAGCCTCCAAATCTTCACTTGAAATTCACCAAAATCCCCTATATCTTCATCCAAAATGAGAGATGAGAGAGAAAAGGTGGTGAAATGAGATATTTTTTAGACTTTTATAATCTTTTTGTCATCTAGTGTGTGTAGATCCCAAGGACCACTTGGATGGTTGAGATAAGGTCAAAACGTCCATCTAAGATGACTTAGATTGGTACCCGACTCCACGCCGCAACACGTATCGTTCGCGTACACTCACGCCATTAAACATCTAAACGACATTTTATATTAATTATTTAATGATTATATTAATTTATCATGTGTGCATTATTTCCCAACCTAGTGTACTATCATTCGCCTACCCGATACCCACGTCTACACGCTAATCGAGGCGAATACATGTCATGCTATCTCACACAAACAATAATAATATAAATACACACATTGCGATGCAATTCAACATAATTAAGCATAAACATTGCAAATTAGGCAAACAATACACAAAACTAACTATTTACCTATCTTAAGCGTGTCCGATCCTAGCGGCGGGGTCTACGAGATGCTGAGCTGGCATCCACATATGAAAATACTTCATATTAACGGCGTAATTAAAACTGGGTCGTTACACTGCTGCTCTGCAAAAGCATACTGCAAGCACTGTGCACACTACTTTTTTTGATTCCTCGTGAGCCCAAATTGGGACTATTTAAATAATGATCAAAGGTTGTAAAACCGAATATAAATACAACGTTGTGCTCTCACATTCTTGTTGAGCAAGCTTTCTTGAGAAATTATATTTGTGTTGTTCATTGTCATGGTATCAGTGCCAATTTGGCCAACGTCATGGCTGATGCACATGTGACGACTCAAACCGCGAACTCCACTGTTGTCTCAGCGATAAAATCGATGACTTAACCAACCGTCGCTCCCTTTAATCCATTTGGAAACTCCTTGACTCAGGGCATCTGTGACGACCCCTTCTTCTAAATAAGGCACTGCCCGGCCTAATCTCGTAATTAAGCCTTAATCTCAGCCACATAAGACTTAACTACGTATTAGTCGGCCTTTCATTCCTATACTCATCAATACATGCATTCAGGATAAGTAATACATAGTTCACGATATCATTAGATTTAATAGTTAATTAAAACTTTTTATCATATTCATATTATCACGGAAATTTTAAAGGTTATGCGGAAGCAATTATTATTTAAAAATCATAAGTGTGGAAACAAGGAAACAACATCACATGAATTAAATATCATAAGGATAATAACATAGTGTGATAAACAAGTATCAAGTCAGGGAACTATACGCTCAACCCAATATACAACCCAAAATGTACAGGAAAGACATAAGCATCAGTAATACAACAAAATTTGAGTCATACACAAAATGAGATAGGAGAGTCGCCGAAATGCTCAAGAAAAGTCACTGATCTTCTCCTTTCCCAACATGTTGCTACTCGACGGACCTACACCCACTGTCACAAACTAGATGGTGAGTATAGTGATATTCAAGTAATAACTGGAGAATCATATACTACATTTCTAAAACGTAAGAAATGTATTTAAAAGCATAAAATAACGAAAAAGTTGTTGAATCAAGTAATGTAAATAAATACCACAGTTAAAATTGTATAGACTGACACAGGCTAAGTCGAGATGATGTACGTCCGCTCGGCGGTGAGAACTATCACCTAGCCTTTTCCACTACTATATGGAGCTATGCTCTACATATTTCATAAATTCTATTAATCCTCAAACGGCGGAGCTGTGCTCTACGCGTATAGATCATCTATGTCGTTCTTGCGACAACCCCGAGTCACATACCCCATGTGCCACGTAAGTGTAGTGGTGAGTGTCGAAACCCCGGTAGATCTAAGACCCCGTGAACCGCGCATCTCTTGTGTAATTGACACTAGATAATCCCTACTTTAATTTTCAAGGATCAATAATTCTAAGTCTCTAGGATTTCAAGACTAGTTAAGCTACAAAGCCCAAAGAAATAGAATACAAGTCTAATCCATTACAACATATCCTAATAGCATGCTTTAGATAAACAATATATCAAGAATATTATCAAGCTTAGAAAAATGAATCAATGAAATACTTCACAAGGCATCATGTTGACAATATTCAATAATGAATAGAAACAAGGATAACATGATGTGAGATTACAAGTAGCAATGTCTACAAATAGATTATAAATCGATAGGAGTCAATGAAATGAAATAGGGAATTCTCACAACTTTACTTACACATACACCTGCAATCCTAGCAATATTGATCACTACCCTCCTTGGAGTTCGTGTGTCCCACACCTAACATCGACTCCTAATGTTCCTGGATATTATTAAACTGATTTAGGTGTGTTTTAGTTCTTAGTTAAGGGTTTGGACCAACCAAAACTAAAAAGACTCTAAACATTTATCAATAACTACCCCTATGCATAAGTTCTCACTTTCAAATCCATTTTGACAAATAATAAGACTATATTTTCAAAAACTATTAGTTCTATGTTGATATTCTCTCTCTTAGCTTTCCAACGGTATGCAGAGCGTCAAAATCCGAGTTAAAACGAGAAAGTTATGACCGTTTTAAGAAAATCTGAAAAGTTGTCATGTCTGCAGAATACGTAGCGCGCTATCTATTATTGATAGCGCGCTATGTGCGCTGCAGATTGCATTTCTGAAGTCGGGATTTGGAGTTTTTGACCCCAAACCCCAACCAAGTCATCTTCATCTCCAAAAACTCCCTTAATAGGGTACAACCACCTCAAAACAACAACAAAAACACCAGACACTTCAATATATTGATCAAAATTTAGATTTAAACATGCATGCAAGAGAAATGCTCAATAACACACTTACACCTTGAAAAATCATAACTTGATAATTTGGAAATCAATTTTAAAACTTCTTAGTAGCTGGATTACTAGAATTTCGTGAAGAATCCAAATATGAACTTGGATTTCATAAAAGAAATCATTTTCTAACTCTGATTTTGAAAAATCAGTTTCATACGAAAAAAGCCCAAACTTTGCCTGAAAATCCAAAAATTGGGACTTGTAATCCAAACCAATGTTTCAATTTGCTTATAGACAACCTTAAAAACATATTGAAATTGATTAGAGGTAAAAGCCCTATGATCTACAACCAAATTCATCAAATATTGTATGCATAGAAGTAGTAGAAGTATACCTAGGGTTGTAGCTAGGTTTGTTGCTTTTGATCCTTTAATTTGTTGAAGAATTCTTCTCATACCACCATTCAAAATTACAGCCCCAAAATCAAGCACAACTTTGATTTTTGTTTGAAAAACATGCAAAATAAAGAGAAGACCAACTAGTGTTGCTTTTATACTTCCAACTTCCTCACTTACACACACCATCATCACTATGATGATCACATGGCCATAATCCACTCCTACCTTTCCATCCAAAGGTCCTAATTAGATCAAGCTCCACCAACCCACTTTAAATGACACACAAAGATTACACATATGGACCTTAACACGTATCTCGAGGCATGTCTAATGGTGGTTGATTTTTAACCAAACTTTAAGCTACAACTAAATGTACATATGTATATTCAACTATAGGCACATTAAATTAGTTTATTTGTCACAATTAAGAAATTATGACTTACCCAATCACTCCATACCCCGGTTCCACGTCGGCACGCATTGTCACGGCCCAAATCTCAAAACCCATTTTAATTCCTTAATCAGGATCACCGACCCTTGACGTGGGATCTATACTGTGATACGTGCACCGACCGAGGCACATGGCCGAGGTATATCGTATTTTTGTATTGATGTGTGCCTAGTGTTATGTATTGTGTAGACTTACTAAGTCGTTTTGGTACAGTTGTAGGTGTCGAGACAAGAGCGGGAACACGCCTCGATATGCGTGTCGACGCGGGTATCGGGTAGTTAGCATTTTGGTAAACCTTATTTAATACTAATATGAAATAAGGAATTACTTATAAGCCTATATAGTCAAATAAATAATATGGAATATATATATTGAGTAATTACCGACGCGGCGATACGCGGATATCACGATTCGGACGTAAAAATCGGGCGTCGAAACGCCCGGAAACACGGGCGAGTGTCCTAGCGGTGTCACGAACAGGTGTCACACTTGTCCCAATTCAAGTCACACTTGTTCAATCACAGCAACACATGTCCAAACTCTCCCACCACGTGCCACCACCCCCACCTACCCACTTACACCTACATCACATACACACACAACACACATGCAAACACAAAACACAAAACAAACCATCGGCCAAAACAGGGAGAAAAACCGAGAGCGAGGAAGAAGAAAAGGAGAGGAGGAGGAGGAGAAGTGACGCGTCGGGAAGGATCGAGGTGAGTCGTTGTGGTTGTTGTTGTTTGGGTGTTGGCAGTGGGTGGCCAAGAGTACTGGGGTTCGGCCTCCATGGCCGAACCCCATGACCGCGGTGGTGATGGCAGGGGTGCCTCCCCTGCCATCGGCTCCACCGGGGTTGGGGTGGAGAGCCACCCCAACCCATCACCAGATTTGAAAACAAAAAAAAAAAAAAAAAAGGTTTCTTCCTTCCTCCCGATCAAACCAGACGATCGGGAGGAAGGAGGTGCACACGCGCGCACCGCGCTCGTGTGCACCCCTTGCTGGGCCGGGCCCAGAACGGGCCAGGCTCGGCCCATGGGCCGAGCCTGGACCTGTTCTGGCCCAGGCCGGGTCGGGTCCGACCCGTTTGGGTCGACCCGATCCAAACAGTAAAAAAAAAAAAAAAGAAGAAGAGAAAATGGGAGAAAAATGAAAGAAAATTTGGAAAAATTCTGGAAAAATTGGGAAAATTATATTTAGATAAAATAAAGTTTATTGAACCAATTTGAATACACAATAAACCCACTATACTTGAACTAATGAGACACCAAACTCAGGAACCTAGGAAAAAGGGTACGGGAGAGCGAAGACAAGATTTGGAGTTACGGGAGGCCAGTAAAGCTAGGACTTTACTTTGTTGTTGTGAGTATACCCATTGACAATTTTACTTGGCATTTCATTCCTATTAATTATTATCCTTGCATAGTCTTTTTGACTATTTGCCTTTGTACTCTTATATCATGTGTTCTTTGTGTCTATGCTCATTTGATGAGTCTAGTTTGCATGATATCCATTCATTTGATTTAATTCATTGATTTCATTCCATGCTATGTCTATTCTTGTTGTTTTAAATGTGAATTGAATGATAAATAGCATGCTATTAGGCTAGTGAATATCTTATAAATGTTTAAGAGGGCTTGTATTCATTATTTGTTTAGGTGTGTAGATGTGCCTATGCCTTCACAATCCATACTTGGTATTTCTTGAAATTTAAAAAGTAGTTTTTGCATTTAGGTCCCGTACTCGATCGAGGTGTGCGCGAATCACGGGGTTAGAGTCCCCGGGGATGTCGGCACATGTTACTTGACATTGTATGACACTCGGGGTTAGAGTCCCGAGGTGGTCTACACACCGGGTTAGAGTCCCTGGTAACACTTGGGTTAGAGTCCATTGTGCTATATGATTATTTGGTCGGGGTGACACGTTTCACTGCCGACTGGACCTAAATCACTACTACTTAGCCTAGTGTCAGTATCACTTGTTTAACTCTGGTATTTACTCGCATATGGTTTATTATTCAGTTTTCCAATTTATATGCTTTTAAATACCATTTGAATATTTGGAAATGCAAATTAAACTTGTCATCGGGGATTACTGTTTTATTCTTGTACTCACCGTCCTTTTTATGACGGTGGGTGTAGAGTCGTCTACTAGCAGGCCGGGCAAAGAGAAGATCGGCGATTATCCCTGAGCCCGCGGAGCGTCACTGCATCGATTGTAGGTCTTCTTTTGATATTTTGATTGTATAGTTTATATACGTCTTTCAGATATATTTTTTTGGGGTTGTATATTGGGTTGAGCGTTAGTTCCCCGACTTGACTTAGACCATTTTATCGTTTCAATGAATTTTGAAGACTACATATATTTATGCGATGGCATTTCCTGGTTTTCCACACTTAGGATATTATAAATGGCTTCCGCATAATCAATAAGACTTCCGCTAATAAATTCATTTAATAAAAGGTTTAATTAGAAAAGGCTGACTAATACGTAGTTAAGTCCTGCGTGGATATGATAAGGACTTAATTACGGGATTAGGCCGGGCGGTGCCCTAGATTAGGAGAGGGGACGTCACACGCATCTCGAGGCGTGTCCCTGCTCGTGCGTCGGATGATAAATAAAGAGACTAATTAAATATCTGGTATATGGTACACACATACATCGCACTAGGCATCCATCACACAAAAATATCATACATCTTGATATTTGAGTCGAGTGCTAAGATAGTATACCCGCCGTTGGGCCACGTCACAGGTTGATGAATCTTAATAACAGACAAATTTGCTATTAGAAATTTGGGTCGTTACAGCATCACCATCAAGCTCGATCAAGAGAATTCCTACTATAGAGAACCATCAACATAACCCTTGTCAAAGGAATGAAGCTGGAATAATATCTGATGGGAACGAAGCCACGACCGCAACAATTTCTTGAAGGTCCGACCTCAATCAACCCTGAATATGCAGATTGGGAGAGCAAGGATCAGATCCTCATGACTGATCTCCTCAACTCTTTAACATCATATATAGCCAACCAAGTACTCGGCCATGAATCATCTGCAAAGACCTGGAAAGCCATCGAAACCTTTTGTAGAACTCGCAATCGAGCCAAATTTCGGTTATCTCGCACCGGGTTATAGACCACGCGCAAGGGGTCGCTCAACATGAATGAATTTCTGAGCACAATGAAGAAGTACTCCGATAGCCTCGCCACTGAACGCTCTCTTATAATCATTGGAGATCTCATCTCATGCACACTTGCCGGCTTGGATGGAGACTACCTTGCCATCACCGCTCTTCTTCAAAAGAAGTCCGATCCAACATGGCAAAGCTTCAATCCTCCTTCCTGAGTTTCAAAGCTAGGCTGCATCAACTAAACAACCTGCAAGCCCTAGCTTCCCTGTCCATAAACTCCCCAGATCCAAAAACCCTCATCTGCACCAAACCCATTGGCCAACTACTCTCACAACAATATTAATGGATCTGGCTCTGGCGGCCACACCAACTCTTCATACATAGGAATGGGAGGCGGATACAGAAGTCGCGACCGAGGAAGTGGTTATCACACCAACAACAACATGCCCACTGTGACTGCCTCAGTTCCTACAAACTGGGCCTCGCCCGGCCTAGGCTTACATGGACCCCTGGTGTGACAGCCTCAGTCCCCAGAAACTGGACCCCGCCTGGCCTATACCTACGCGGACCCCCGGTCAACTCCTGAAAAGTCAACGTAGGCTTAATCAGCCTCTTATCCAAGTTATTTAATTATTAGTTGCTTAATAAGTTTATTATTTAGTTTAACAAGTCTTAACATTTACGGAGCGGAATTTAAAAATATTTAAAGCAACTTAAATAAGTAAACACTAGTCGGGACATGCCTTGGTGTGGAAATCCTGCAAAAGTTGACCTCATCTGTATATATGATGACGAATAATTTGAAGAAGTGTCATATACATGTATCAAACATCTCGCAACCCAAAATGAACCCACAAGGCAACCAAAAACATAAGTATATATCATATGTACAATTTAAAATATTAAAATAAACCTACTGTAGTAACATAGAGTAGCTAACTTTGAAGGAAGCTCAGAGGAAGTCACCGATCACAAGCTCCTTGCCTCTGCTACTAAAAGGACATGCAATTGTCACCAAAGGCGGAGAAAATTCTAGTGAGAAAATCTAGAAGAAGTTCAACAGTAATTCAGATTAAACAATAAAACGAGTCGACAAATCATGCTGGAAGGAAAATAAAGTGCTGAGAAATAGTCAATAAAATGCATGATAGAGAGTAAGTGGTCCTGACATTCTAGACGTGGGCTCAAAACTACTTAAAATGTGTAAGTATCTAATACTGGTGCGGCGGGTCAAAGCCGCATCGACCGCACCTAATCCGTTCGGCACTGTCGGCTCGCTTGAGCCGCAGCCCGAGAAAACATTCCAAAGGGAGCCACAGACTTAACTGGATGCTCAACCACAATGGAACTCGAGTACCTGGGAGGAGCCATGACACATGGCGGATGCTCACTCAAAGGATTCAAGCCCGTCGGGGAGCCACGAGAGCTAATCGGCTGCTCAACCCGCGAGTGGACACAAGTAGACCACACCACTTAGACCCTAGGTCATTCGGTAGAGAAGTAGAGTCCAATAATAGCAATAATTCCATCAAATGTAGCAAGGAAAAAAAATTAATATTGAATTTCTTACTGGTTTACTTACCTTAATACGCAAAATACCAACTAAAATTGTGGCTCCTACACGCCTCGAACTACGTACCCGATACCCGACACTAGTTCCATAGGTTCCTAGTATCAATTTACAATGTATTAGGTGTTTTTGAGCCTATTTGTTGTACTTTAGATTTTTAAATCTTAAAGTAATTCAAAATAGAGAAGTTATAGCGTTGACACGTATTTCGAGGAAAACATCGGTGTAAATATCCTCAAAAAATCTCCCAACTCATTTTTCTACAAAGTTCACTCACTTCTCTTATTTTTCAAAAATTTTCTTGCATTTTTCTAATTTTTTATGATCTTCTGTTATTTTTATAAATTAAAATGTAATATATATATATATATATTGGGGGCTTTTGGCCCCCTAAACCGGACCCGGGCCAAATCGGACCCTGTTCAATTATGGTGGATTGGGCCTGGCCAGTGCCAGACCCAATCTGAGGACCGCACGCACGCATACGGGTGCGTGCGTCCTCTCCAAAACCACCAGTTGGTGATTTTGGGTGAAACAAAAATCTTTTTTTTTCTTCTTTTTCTTTCTTTCTTTCTTTCTTTCATTCCTTCAACAAATCAACAACAATACTTCTCTTTTTTTTTTTTTCTTTTAAATCGATTCCAATAAAAATCAATTCCACTAAAATCAAAAACCAATAATGAACTACTCTCATACACTATGTATTAAATCCATAACATCAAAATTGAATGAAATTAAATGTTAAACTTACTTGGCTTGATCAAAATGATCTTCACATAGGTTGAACTCTCTCATCCACTTCAAACCACCTCTACATCATCTCATGAACAATGAGACTCTTTCCTTTTATACTCTCAATAGGTGGGTGATTTTATGTATTTCAATTAAATAAGTTCCATTAGACCAATTTAAATCAATATCGTTGGCCTACCCAAATACACGTGTACGTGCTCGTCTCGAGAATTACGCTCACTCGTTAATTCGATAACGACGTCAATACAGTTGCGCGTGCACACATAAATAAACATAAACTATTCAAGATATCACACACATAAAATTATTGAATTATTACCTCGGTGTTGACGTCCGAGTTCTGACCGAGTCGCCACGTAGGATTAGCCGCCACGTCACGATCTTATTAGGCAATTGACTAGGATTAGATTTATTAGGGTCGTTACACCCGGTCAACCCCCACAAGGTCAATGCAAGCCTATTCAGCCTTCTTATACCATTTTACTGTTAGTTTGGTGTTTTAATATTGAGTTATTAATTTTGCAAGATTAAAATTAGTAAGCAGTGGAATGAAAATAAACGAAGCAATTTAAATAACTCTAAAAACACGTAAAATGGGACAACCTATATGTAGAACTCTGTAATATATACCATGTATACATGCGGTGGCAAAATAAGCATATACAAGTATCAAAGTGTCGTTCAATCCCAATATCCCAGAGTTTTACAAAAAACATCAAAATGTATATATATAATTCAAAAACCTACAATATCGCAAAAGTGTGAGTCGCTCCATGAGCCCTCGGAGGTAGTCGTCAATCACTGGCTCTTTGCCCTTGCTAGACAAGGGGCTTGCAATTGTCACCGCGAAATTATACAATTTCAGTGAGTAAATCCAGATGAGTCTTAACAGTACTTCAAGAATGAAATACATAGTCGATAAATCATGCGGGAATATAAAAGAGCAGGAAATAAAGTAAGTGCATGATAAGTAGACTGGAAACAAAAGCAATGAAAGGAGAGTGTCGTGGAAACAAAAAAAAGAAGCCAAGTGGCCTCAAATCCATCGAGTTGCGACTATACTACCACAAGCACGACTTCCTAGAATCGTGGCAGCGCAAACATATTCAAAATTGTAGTGAACGTAGAGGTATGAACGACGCCCCGAATACCTCACCTCCCATCCACGACCCAAATCCAGTAACTCGGGGTACGTATGGTTCCGGTTGCGAATCAGTCGTCATACCCAGAAAATTACCTTCCTGACTCACTTAACCTTCAGACACTCTAACTAGGAGTTGAATTTCATAAATGGGCATAATTAAAGAAATTAAATTCAAGAAGTAAAAAAGAACTACTGATAATGCTCCTACTGGTTTATTTACAAATAACCACATAAATCGTCACGTATATCGCTTGACCTCTTCAAAGTTTGTACAATCGTCTCGCTTTCGGCGCGTCTGAATTACCTAAATTATTTTATAATCTTTATTAGACTAAATTCTTGTTCGTACTTATTCAAATCACGCACGCATTACGAAGTCGATCTCAATGCAAATCACTTTAGAAATACTTTTCTTTATTGTTGCACTTATCTCGAGATAAAATTTCAGTTATGGCATCCTCGGTTAGACCCAACACCGATTTAACGAGTGTCTCATCAATATAGTTTAGGTCCGTAATTTTGATCTCATAATTGATTTAAATATTAATTTATTTGGTCATATTTTCTTTCCATTATCCTAAATTTTCGCGATCACATTACCAGCGTCTCGAGCCGAACCATGTTGGTTGAATTTCGACTCGGCCAATTCTCTCAAATTTGTCCTTTATTATTTTTTTTCTCTTCTAAACCAATTAATTATTATATTATTTTATTTTATTGATTATACTATACATTATATTATATATAAATTTGTATAATATATATTTCATATACACTTTATATATTCATGTTATACATTTAGATATTTATTTATTTTACTTTATTTAAATCATTATGCATCTGGAGAGTGCCTCTAGATGCGCGTGCACATATCTCGAGGCAATTTTAGTGCGCATCACGAGGTAGTCATCGATGCTCCAAAGTCAACATGGATTTTGAGGCAGTTGTTAAGGACATCAAGATCATGACATGAATCTCAAGGCAATCCCCATCCCCGCACAAATCCCGGTGTGCATACACACACGCTCGCGTGCACTAACTCCACCCCCTAAAATCAATACATACACACCATCTTCTCTACCCAAAATAAACACACAACAATGGTGCTTACCTCGGTCAAGGAGGTCGTCGTCGAGTGGGGGTGGCCACCGGAATCAAGAAAGGAGCCGAGAGTGGTAAAGGGGAGTCACCGGCAACGGTGACTGGCAGAGTTGCAAGGAAGTCAAGAGAGTGGTAGTGAAGTTGAGGGTGCCGAGAGAGATGGTGAGGATCGAGAGGGAGTCGCCAAGAGTGAGGAAAGAAGACTCGGTGAAAGAGAGATGCGTGGGACCGAATGAGAGGGGAAGGAATTCTCAGGTAGAGAGAGGGAGAGATTGGTTTAGGAAGAAAGAAAGAGTGATGTGAGAGGATGAGGTAAGGTGGGTGAGGGTGATGGGATAGGGTAGGTAGGCTTAGGTGTCACAAAATGGGTGGATAAGTTTTGTATTTTTGTATTTTTTTGTTTTTATTAACTTTTTTTGTAAATTAATCAATTTATCTAAACAATATGGTACATTTAAACTTAATTAAAACTACATCTTAACACTTATAGTATACATTAATAAAATTTATACTATATAATTTTTCAACTATGTAGCTATTTAAATGTGTTACTTTAATATACATACAATACGACCAATAGACATACATTAATGAAAATTAATTATCTCGACCTTAATGCTCGTGGTTTGACTGAGTATTGTACGTGGCGATTAGATCAATGGTCAAAAATTCAAATTAGTGTGTAATTAAGATTTAATTTTTTTTTTTTTTTATCGTTACACTCACATGACAAATATGTGGCAAACTTGGGCACACCGCCGTTGTTTGCTGTCATTGCAACAGCGGCTCCTATATGGGCTCAACTCCATCCGTGCCTCCACAGCAGCACTATCCTCTTTAATAGCCTAGGGGAGGACCTCCTTCAACTGCCTTCATGGTCGTGCCACCCACCATGCCAGACTCATTTTGGTACTTCGACAGCGACCCCACCAACCACCTCACATCCGACCCATCCTTCTTGAGCAACAAATCTAAATACTCAGGTACTCAATCCACAGTGGTCGGTAATGGGTCTCGTCTCCCTATATCTGCTATTGGCTTTTTTAACATTCCACATGCCCCATCCCTTCACCTTCCCAGCACATTACTTGTTCCTTTATCTCTGTTTCACAATTAACAAGTGAAAACCCTGTCTCGGTTGAATTCAACTCTAACTCTTGTTTTGTGAAGGATGTAAATACCAATCAGGTTCTACTTCAGGGGATCCTTGAATACGGATTGTACCATATTCCCACCATCAATGGCTCTTCCATGTTTGCTTCAGTTCAACCTTAAACATTCTACTCATCTAATGCTTTAAGTGAATGTGATGTATGACATATGAAATTAGGTCATGCCCCTCAACCCATCATTACTAAAGTGTTGAGTTCATGTAATAATGTTTTGAGAATCAATAAAAACTCATTTTTCACTACCTGTCAGTTTGGGAAATCTCATGCCTTTCCATTCCACCTCAATCCCTCACGAGCATCTCACATCCTAGCACTCATACACACAGACCTTTGGGGACCGGCCCCCATATTATCTTCTTTGGGCTATCGATATTACATTCTCTTCATTGATGATTTTAGCCGATTCGCATAGGTTTATCTCCTTAAATTAAAATCCGAGGCACTCGCAACCTTTATCTCTTTCAAAACTTTCGTTGAGAAATAATTCTCATCCCCAATCAAACTTGTCCAATCGGACTGGGGCGAAGAATATAGACCATTCAAGTCTCTACTCGAACCTCATGGCATTCGATTCCAATATCCATGCCCTCACACCGATGAACAACATGGAAGAGCAGAACGCAAAACATCGCCATATCATCGAAATGGCTCTTTCTCTACTCGCCCATTCTACCATTCCCATGTCCCATTGGTGGCTAATGGTATACACTGCAGTCTTCATAATAAATCGACTGCCAACCCCTGTTCTTCAAGGATCCTCCCCTTATCAGACCCTTTACCAACGCCCTCCTCATTACTCTATTCTCTGCACTTTTGGTTGTGCATGCTACCCTTGATCGAGACCATATAATCAACATAAACTGCAATTCTGGTCCACAAAGTGTGTTTTCATGGGGTACAGTCCATCTCATCAAGGGTATCTAAGTCTAAGCTCCAATGGTCACATATATATCTCAAGGCATGTATTGTTCAATGAACATGAATTTCCCTCTACAACACTTTTTCCCTCTACAACACCCACCCCAAGTTCAATTGTTGTCCCTTATACCGTCATCAATTTTCATCCCCACCACACCTCACCCATTGTCACCACAACACATATACCATCTAACACTTCCATTCCCACCTCTTCGAACTCACCTCTACCAACCACCAGTTCTCTTATCCCTGTCAACACCCATCTAATGATCACAAGAGCCAAAGATGGGATTTCTAAAAAGAAGTATTCATTGTATCCCCCACAGCCCCCTCCACAGGCCATAACATCTTGCCCTCATCGACCACTGAGGCTTTCTCTCTTCCTATTTGGAAAGAGGCAATGCAACATGAAATTGACGCTCTGCATCGAAATCAAACTTTGGAGTTTTATCCCGGCCTCCAACACACAAAACTGGTGGGAACAATGTGGATCTACAAGATCAAACGCAACTTCAATGACATAATTCACAAAGACAAAGCCTGCTTGGTGGCTAAAGGTTACAAGCAATTGTATGGAATTGATTTTCACGAGACGTACAGTCCCATCATCAAGCCTTCCATAGTTTGAATCATCCTCACCTTGGCCGCCTCCTACAATTGGCCTCTCAAACAGTTGGATGTCAACAATGCATTCCTCTACGGGAATCTCTCCATCCACACCTCACCATGTTTGTCAATTACACAAGGCCCTCTACAGGCTCCGCCAAGCTCTTCGAGCTTGGTTCGACAAACCCCGCAGCATTCTCTTACAATGGGGATTTTGAAATTCAGAGGCTGATATTTCCTTATTTATCCACAAAAGGGTTAATCCATCACTTACCTACATATATATTTCGATGACATTATTCTAACAGGCAACTCATACCCTTTCATCTCCAAGTTCATCTCTCGCCTCGACAAAGAGTTTGCTCTAAAAGACTTGGGAGACATCCAATACTTTCTAGGCATTGAAGTCAAAAGAGATCACTCAGGTATCTATCTCTCTTAACACAACTACATCAACTCTCTGATTCAGACCGTTGGCTTCTCCAACCTCAAATCAGTGGCTACCTCATGCTCTGCTTTTAAGATTAATGTCTCTGCAACCGACCCCTCATTCTCTGATCATACTCTATATAGCAGATTGATTGGGGGCCTCCAATACCTCACACACACTCGGTCAGACAATTCATTTGCAGTCAATCACCTCAATCAATTTTAACGACATCCAAAAATGGTTCACCGGCAGGCACTCAAACGTATCTTGCACTATCTAATTAGGACCTCCCATCAATGCTTGCACATCAAGCCCATCTTCAATCTCAACATTATTGCCTTCTCTAATGCCGATTAGGCTTCTTCTCAAGAGGACCGTAAATCGATGGCAGGGTACTGCGTCTACTTGGCACACACTCTCATCTTTGGCAAGCCAAGAAACAACAGGTTGTCGTTCGATCAAGCATTGAAAGTGAATATCGCTCTCCCTTGCTCATATTGCAGCCGAAATAATATGGATCGAATCCTTGCTGAAGGACATCCACTTTCAACCTCGCTATAAGCCTGGCCTCCTGGTGCGACAACTTAAGTGCTCCATCTCTAGCAAAGAACCCAGTCTTCCATGCTCGAGCCAAGCACATCAAAATCGATGAGCACTTCATCCGTGATCGAGTTTTTAAGAACCAAGTAGACATACATTATGTTCCTTCAGCTGCTCAAGTTGTTGATTGCATGACCAAACCAATGTCAACCTCCCGTCACCAACTTATGTGCTCCAAACTCGGCGTGATTGACCTCCCATTGAGAGTTTGAGGGGGATGTTAGTGAAAATCACTAGAACCATCTACAACATTAGTCCCACTCCAAACGAATCCAACGGTACTCAATTTCTTTGCAAAAGCATACTACAAGCACTATGCACACCACCTTCTTTTGATTCTTTGTGAGCTCAGATTGGGACATTTGTAATAATGATCAAGGGCTTTAAACGTATCCAACTGAATATAAATGCAACGTTGTGCTCTCACATTCTTGTTGAGCAAACTTTATTATGAAATTATGTGTGTATTGTTCATGTTGTAAATTGAGTTAGAACTTGCTAAGAACTAGATAAGGAAAATAGAAGACTAAGAACTTCTACTACTACAAACTATTACTACAAAGGAGAAGAGAAGAAATGAGATAGTTGGAATGAGAAGTTTTTCATTCAACTTGGTGTGTTTTTACAATGAGGTTGGCACCCTTTATATAAGCCCTTTGATGATGATGATAAATGTACTTAGACAATGTTTACAAGTGACACATACATCACATGTCATACAACTCTTTATAAGCAACATTGACAATACATGGAATAGTAAGTACATTGGATATGAATACAAGTAAGAGCAATCCTTGATATTACAACTCAATGACAAAGCCATGCTTGACAATGTGGTTATCCAAAATCTTGGTCAATTGTTCATCCATATCATAACACTCCCCTTGGATGACAATTGCTGAGAGAATGTGCCTCGTCAAAACTTCTACTAGGAAAAACCCTGTGGGAAAAATATAGTAAAAAAAAAAGAGTACAATTGTTCTCATAAATCTTAAGATGAGTAAATATTGTTAGGATTGCCTCATTAAAAACCTTGCTAGGAAAACCCAATGGGATAAAACCATAGCTAAGGGAAAAAGAGTGCAATACACTAATCAATAACTCTCGCTCATGTGAACATGGGTGAAACTTGTTCTGTTTCTTTACTTGCAATGTCCTTAAGTTTACGCAAGCCAATACCATATGTAAGCCTCTTAAATGTCGTAGTTGGTAAGGCTTTTGTGAATAAATCAGCAAGATTATCACTCGATCGGATTTACTTGATATCAATTTCACCATTCTTCTGAAGCTCATGTGCATAAAAGAATTTTGGTGAAATATGTTTTGTTTTGTCCCCTTTTATGAATCCTTCACTTAATTGTGCGATACATGCTGCATTATTTTCATATAATATGGTTGGAGAATCTTTAATTAAATGTAATCCGCATGATTCTTGATTATGTTCAAGCATGTTTCTCAACCATACACATTCACGACTTGCTTCATGAATTGCAAGTACTTCAGAATGATTAGAAGAAGTAGCAACCATAGTTTGCTTTATTGACTTCCATGATACAAATATTACCACAAGTGAATACATATCCCATTTAAGAACGAGCCTTGTGGGGATCAGATAAAAATTCAGCATCAACATAACTTGGAGATTCAATTTTACTCCCCTCGAGTAAAATAAACTCATGTCACTTGTTCCTCGAAGATATCGAAAAACATGTTTGACATCATTCCAATGTCTTCGAGCTGGTGAAGAGTTGTATCTTGCAAGTAGGTTGACAACAAAAGCAATGTCAGGTCTTGTACAATTTGCAAGATACATAAGTGCACCAATTGCACTTAAATATGGTACCTCCGGACCAAGTAGCTCTTCATCACTTTCCTGAGTTCGAAATGGATCTTTATCCACTTCAGTGATCTAACAACCATTGGAGAGCTCAATGGATGTGCCTTGTCCATATAAATTTTTTTTAATATTTTTTCAATATAATTTGATTGATGGACAAGTACTCCACTTGGAAAATGTTCAATTTGCAAACCAAGACAAAGTCTTATTTTTTTTTCAAGTTCTTTCATCTCTTTGAAAAGAGTAACCAAATCATTTTTTAGAAGTGAAGTATTAGTCGATGATGTTATGCATAACGACTTCCTATATGTATCAAGAATGGACAATTAACCCCTTGATTAACTCTCTTCCAATTTTTAAATCCTCCATTAGTTAATGTGCAAACAGAGGTGTATTACCATTTTCAAAAAGGTAACACGAGAAACAAAATATCATGCGTCATTTGAAGGAGAATACTCCAACCATTGAAATTCTCCAAACCATTTTGGTTGAAAGCGACGATATTGATTTCCGAATAGAGTTCGTGGGTATTCTGGCAACCTAGGTTGATAAGGGCCCATCTTTATATATGCTCGTTTAATTTCATCTCGCACATTGAAGGAATATTGTCGTATTGGAGTACGCAAGCCTGGATCTCTTTCAAGAGAATTATAATCAATATCAACTTCTCGAGTCGGAGATTCTAAAGGTCTCGCTTCCTCACGAGATGAAGCCTCAACAACTGATGGAAAAAGATTGCCAACCTTAGATGTCTCCCCGCTTGATTTAAAAAAGGAAAAAATTGTCTTCGTTCTTTTGTTACCATGACGCTCCATAGAGTTTAGTCCAAAGCAAGTATGCTATCCTTAAGAGAAAAAATGTCTCCTTAAATATTAAAGTCGTGAAAACTTTCTTTTTATTCTCCTAATTCAATCAATGTAAATAGTATATGATCAAAGATATAAAAAAAACATGTGAAACATAAAAATAAAATAAAAATGGACTAATGTTGCTAATTTATATACATAATAAATTAATTTTTATCTTAATTATACATTTTTTATCATAACTTTTGAAAAAATTGGATTTGATGCATTGTTAAGTTTGTACTTAACAAATTAAACTTCTATCGGTACAAAATCTACTTCAAACTTCAGTGTCCCCTTTTTTATCAATTTTTATCTTAATTTATATATAAACATACTTCAAACTAGTTTTGCAATATAATATTATAACATTATATACAATATATATACTCTTTTATTTAATATATATAATCTATACGCTATTGTTGGGATATTTATGACTTTCTAATGTGTGTGTGGTGTGTGTGTGTGTGTGTGTGTGTGTGTTTGTATCAATGACAAGGTAGCCAGGTAGGAGAAGTGAAAATAAGGTTATTTGATATTTAATGGATTATCTGAAAATAACTGATTATTTTAACAATTATCTTTTTTGAATGGTCAAATAACACTAGTGGAACTATAAACAACTTTGTTCTATGTAGCATGTAGGTACTACTTTTAATTACTTCCATGGTAGACTTCTCTTCCTCTAGCCAAACATCTGATAAGGAAAATAATTGAGACTTGTTGATGATGATTTATTCTTTTTGTGTGATATGTTATTGCAAATAAGCTATGTTGTCAAAAATATGAGATTTTTGACAACATAGTTATACAATCAATATCTTTCTTATAAAAAAAAAACTCAACTAAGAAAACATCAAAAACCAACATGTTAAGAAAAATTAAGAACTAGCATATATTTTTGCTCAATGATTTCCACATTAAAAAAAATATCCCTTAAAAAAAAGACATTGTTGTAAATTGAGTTAGAACTTGCTAAGAACTATTTCGATTTTTCCATGCTAGGAAAATAGAATATCTAAGAACTTTTACTACTACAAACTTTTATTACTACAAAGGAGAAGAGAAGAAATGAGATAGTTGGAATGAGAAGTTTTCATTCAACTTGGTGTGTTTTTACAATGAGGTTGCACCCTTTATATAAGTCATTTGATGATGATGATAAATGTACTTTTTACAATGTTTACAAGTGACACATACATCACATGTCATACAACTCTTTATAAGCAATTGACAATACATGGAATAGTAAGTACATTGGATATGAATACAAGTAACATGACAATACATGATATTACTATTAAATGACAAAGCCATGCTTACAATGTGGTTATCCAATATCTTGGTCAATTGTTCATCCATATCATAACACTCCCCTTGGATGACAATTGTTTAGAGATTGTGCTCGTTAAAACTTCTACTAGGAAAAACCCTGTGGGAAAAAATATAGTAAAAAAAAAGTACACTATTCTCATAAATCTTAAGATGAGTAAATATTGTTAGGATTGCCTCATTAAAAACTTGCTAGGAAAACCCAATGGGATAAAACCATAGCTAAGGGAAAAAAGTGCAATACACTAATCAATAACTCCCCCTCATGTGAACATGGGTGAAACTTGTTCAGTTTCTTTACTTGCAATGTCCTTAAGTTTACGCAAGTCAATACCATATGTAAGCCTCTTAAATGTCGTAGTTGGTAAGGCTTTTGTGAATAAATCAGCAAGATTATCACTCGATCGGATTTACTTGATATCAATTTCACCATTCTTCTGAAGCTCATGTGCATAAAAGAATTTTGGTGAAATATGTTTTGTTTTGTCCCCTTTTATGAATCCTTCACTTAATTGTGCGATACATGCTGCATTATTTTCATATAATATGGTTGTAGAATCTTTAATTAAAGGTAATCCGCATGATTCTTGATTATGTTCAAGCATGTTTCTCAACCATACACATTCACGACTTGCTTCATAAATTGCAAGTACTTCTGAATGATTAGAAGAAGTAGCAACCATAGTTTGCTTTATTGACTTCATGATACAACAATATTACCACAAGTGAATACATATCCCATTTAAGAACGAGCCTTGTGGGGATCAGATAAAAATCCAGCATCAGCATAACCTTGGAGATTCAATTTTACTCCCCTCGAGTAAAATAAACTCATGTCACTTGTTCCTCGAAGATATCGAAAAACATGTTTGACACCATTCCAATGTCTTCGAGTTGGTGAAGAGTTGTATCTTGCAAGTAGGTTGACAAAGAAAAGCAATGTCGAGTCTCTTGTACAATTTGCAAGATACATAAGTGCACCAATTGCACTTAAATATGGTACCTCCGGACCAAGTAGCTCTTCATCACTTTCCTGAGTTCGAAATGGATCTTTATCCACTTCAAGTGATCTAACAACCATTGGAGAGCTCAATGGATGTGCCTTGTCCATATAAAATCTTTTTAATATTTTTTCAATATAATTTGATTGATGGACAAGTACTCCACTTGGAAAATGTTCAATTTGCAAACCAAGACAAAGTCTTATTTTTCCAAGTTCTTTCATCTCGATCATTTTTCAAGTATTCAGATGTTATAACGATGTCATGGTTTCCCACAATATTTAAATCATCAACATATACAACAATAATCATGAATCCTGTTGATTAACTTTTAATAAAGATACATGGGCAAAGTGTATTATTTGCATATCCTTCTTTAAGTAAATAATCACTAAGGCGTTTGTACCACATTCGTCCGGATTGTTTCAATCCGTACAAAGACCTTTGTAATTTTATAGAATGTATGTTGTGAGGTTTTGATTTTATTTCTTCGGATATTTTAAATCCTTCAGGGATTCTCATATATATCTCACTATCTAGGGATCCGTACAGATATGTTGTAACGACATCCATTAGATGCATATCAAGCCCTTCAGAAACCGCAAGGCTTATCAAGAATTGAAATGTGATTACATCTATAACAAGAGAATATGTTTCCTCATAATCAATGTCAGGTCTTTGTGAGAAACCTTGAGCTACAAGTCTTGCTTTGTACCATGTAATCTCATTTTTTTCATTTCTCTTTCGTACAAATACACATTTATATCCAACAGGCTTTACGTCCATCTGGCGTTTGAACAACCAGTCAAAAAACCTCTCGTTTCTTTAACGAGTCTAGCTCTGCTTGGATAGCCTCTTGTCATTTTTACCAATCAGGTCTTTTTCGACATTCGTCCAGTGATCGTGGTTCTAGATCATCATCATTTTCATATATTTCAAAGGACACGTTGAAAGCAAATATATCATCAGGAACAATATTATTTATATCCCAAATCTTACCGAGTTTAAATAATTTATTTAGATCTCATTATTTTCATATTTTCCCTCTTTTTCTAGAGGTACTTGTTTCTCGTCAAAATCAACTTGTTCTGACAAATCCTTATCAAAGGATTCTTGTGCTTTCTCGGGAGTATTTTGATTTGCATTTATTTTTAATCTCGTTTTCCTCTTTCGAGGAACTGTATCCTTTGAATCAACTGGTCTTCCACGCTTTAAGCATTTCGTTGGTTCTTGTGCATTTTGTTGCACAGAGTCATCAATTCTTACAAGAGCATTTACAGCTGGAATATGTGATTTTGTCACTCATTTTACGCCAATAAATGTATTGGGTAATTGATTTGCAATTTGTTGCAAATGAATGATCTTTTGAACTTCAAGTTCACACTGATTTGTACGTGGATCATAATGTGATAAAGTTGATGCATTCCAAGCAATTTCGAGCCATTCTTTTTTAATTGGCTTCTTGTCTCCCCCTAATGGTGGGAAAATTGTTTCATCAAAGTGGCAATCAGCAAAACGTGCAATAAATAAACCCGTTGTTAGGGGTTCAAGATATCTTATAATGGACGATGAGTTAAATCCAACATAAATCCCAAGTTTTCATTGTGGACCCATCTTAGTTCTATTGGGAGGCGGTATAGGAACATACAATGCACAACCAAAAATTTTCAAATGTGAAATATTTGGTTGTTGACATAAAATGAGTTGCATGGGGAATGTTCATGGTATGCAGTAGGCCTATAACGAATGATAGATGCCGCATGAATGACTGCATGTCCCCAAACTGAAGTTGGTAACTTAGTTCTCATGATTAAAGGCCTAGCAATTAATTGAATGCGTTTAATCAGAGATTATGCCAAACCATTCTGGGTATGCACATGTGGAACAAAATGTTCAATGATAATTCCTATAGACATGCAATAATCTTTAAATCCTTGTGATTGAAACTCTCCAACATTATCAAGACGGATGGTCTTGATTGGGTTATCAGGGAATTGTGCTATTAACTTAATTATTTGTGCTAAAAGTCTAGCAAATGCAACATTACGGATCGAAAGCAAACAAACATGTGACCACCTAATTGACGCATCTATCAAAACCATGAAATATCTAAATGGTCCACAGTGAGGATGAATAGGTCCACATATGTCACCCTGAATGTGTTTAAGAAAATTGGAGATTCCACAACAGTTTTACTTAGGGATGGCTTAACTATCAATTTACCTTGAGAACAACTAGCACAATTATAATCACCAGCTGAAAATATTTTGTGGCTCCTTTAAGGATGTCAATGCGAATTATCAATTATTCTTCGCATCATTGATGATCCTGGATGACCAAGTCGGTCATGCCATAAAATGAATGTCTTTGGATCATTAATTTTCTTATTTAAGACGACATTCGTTTCGACATGCCTTATATGAGTAAAATATAATCCAAATGATAAAGCTGAGAATTTTTCTAATACTTTTTTTTTCCCATTTGAAATCAGTTTGACATAGAGAAATTCTCTATTATTTTCGTTCATGGTTTCAATGTGATATCCATTTTGTCGAATATCTTTAAAGCTAAGTAAATTATTTCTGGATTTTTCAGAGTATAAGGCATTGTCAACATGAATTGTTGTTCCCCAAGGCAACATAATATTTGCTCTTCCAGAGCCATTAATCAAATTGGAAGTGTTGATATTGTTTGAACATTAGCCTTAAATTAAGTTCAAATTGGAGAAATATTCTCTCTTTTTAAGAATTGTGTGCGTTGTAGCACAATCAGCAAGACATATATCGCTCTTATTTGATTCATGATTTGAACACATGATTTGATGATCCATCTATACAAATAATGTTTGACAAATCAGAAAAAGAGTCATATTTTATTCATAATAAGAAACTAGTACATATAAACTAAAAAGCATAACAAAAACTAGTGCATAGAATTATTGAAAAGCACTACATATGATCATTAAAAATATCGAGATTAGCGTTTGGATCATCGTGAAAATTTAGGACATCCATATAATTAATGTCCGACTAGCCATCTCCGACAGTGAAGTTCATTTCAACTGTTTTGCCTTTCTCCTTTAAGAATGCTTGATAAAGATCAATAAAATGCTTAGGCGTGCGACATACATGAGCCCAATGGCCTTTCAAACCACACATGTGGCATGGTTGGTCACGATTATGAGCATGCTCATTTTCAGCAGCATTCTTTCCCTTATTCTAAGCAGCGTCATTTCTATTTCATTTATTTTGAAACTTATCGCCATGGAATTTAGAATAGGGCTTGCCACGATTTTTGCCGATTGATCATTTCCCATTTCCATGTCCGTGGTTTTTCTTTCCTTGACCATTTTTATGGCCATTATAAGATGCAACATTTGCTTCATTAATTGAAGCGGAACCGGTTGGACGGGAGTTGTGGTTCTTCAATAGAAGCTCATTATTTTGTTCAGCCACCATGAGATAAGAAATTAATTCTGAGTATTTTTTTAAATCGACGCGCACGATATTGTTGTTGCAACAACATATTTGAGGCATGAAAAGTACTGAATGTTTTTTCCATCATTGCCTCATCGGATATATTTTCTCCACATAGCCTCAAGCGAGAGGTAATATTAAACATGGTGGTGTTATACTCACTGACTATTTTTAAATCTTGAAGCATAAGATTGAGCCAATCGTTTTGAGTTTTTGGAAATATCACCTTCTTTTGGTGATCATATCGCTTTTTCAAGCTTAACCACAAGGTGAGAGGATCTTTTATAGTGAGATACTCACTTTTCAAACCTTCATGGAGATGATGGCGAATGAATATCGGTGCTTTCGCACGGTCTTGCATTGATGTTTCATTTCCTTCTATAATAGTTTCTCCCAAGTCTTTAGCTTGGATATGTATCTCGGCATCCAGTTGTCATGACAAATAATTATTGTCAGTGATATCGAGGGCAACAAATTCAAGTTTTTGAAGGTTTGTCATAGTTTGAAAATATATCAAGAAATTAAGTAAATAGTTTTTCTCTTTATTATAAAATAAATAATATACGATTGAATATATGTTCACAACTTGATTATTAATATACAAAATGTACTACTTGTATGAGTTGGTGGGACAACCTCCAGGTTGGGTGGCGAGAACGAAGTCTACTTAAAACCATGTCTCCTCGAACGGGATAACATGTCTCCCTTTCAATGTTTAGCTTTATCGGGGACAAGGCTTACTCACTATCAACCCAAACTCATAGCACTATTTGCAATATAAAAATCAAGAATAGTGCATAACTAATCGTTTGTAGTATAGCGAGAAAACTAGTAATGTCACATATTGACTTTTGATTTCTGATGTAGAAGATCGTACAAGACGCAACTACATAGCATACTTTCGTAGTCGGTGACGTTATAATGCATAGTGTATGAATAAAGTATGCATATGTAAGTGATGCATGTAATAAAGAAAGCAACCATGATAACATGGAATAAATTGAACTTATTTAAATTAACAAAAGTTATACATTCCTAGCTTTGTTTCCTTAGCAAGCCTTCTTGAACTTCAAGATCTCCCCTTTGTGCAAGAGCAAGCTCGTGTTGATAACGTGTTGTGAATTGAGTTGGAACTTGTTAAGAACTAGAGAAGGAAAATAGAAGACTAAGAACTTCTACTACTACAAACTACTACTACAAAGAGAAGAGAAGAAATGAGATAGTTGGAATGAGAAGTTTTTCATTCAACTTGGTGTGTTTTTACAATGAGGTTGACACCCTTTATATAGGCCCTTTGGTGATGATGATAAATGTACTTAAACAATGTTTACAAGTGACACATACATCACATGTCATACAACTCTTTACAAGCAACATTGACAATACATGGAATAGTAAGTACATTGGATATGAATACAAGTAAGAGCAATGCTTGATATTACAACTCAATGACAGCCATGTTTGACAATATGGTTATTCAAAATCTTGGTTAATTGTTCATCCATATCATAACATTTCATTGTCATTTTAGATAAGTTAATTAAATTATATATAATAATCAAATAAGTCTTTTCACTTTTCTTATTCTTAATTAATTTGTTCTAGTGTACTTATTTTGATTCCTAGTACATAACGTGAAAACTCTTTTTCAAAAAAGTCTTAAGTGTGGATAACTTTTCTCGATCACTTTACGTTGAAAGCTGATAAAGGGTATAAAGAAATAAAGAAAAGAAAATAGCGATCGAGATACACCAAAGAAGAAAAGTGAGTAATCTTTGATTGCATGTACAACGCGAATCTATATTATTCGTATCTCTTTTTTTTTTTTTTTTGATAACTATAGATGTTCGCACCCTTTGAGTACGACTAATCTCATAGAGTCAAGTCGGTTCCACCAAACCCATTGACCGAAAGAGTCTACCAAGAAATGACTTCATTGTTGATGCAAGGATTCGAACACGTGACCTCCTCCTCTTGAAGAAACTTACATGCCAAGTTCTTACCACTCCGCCACCCTGCTGGGTGGTGTATCTATATTTCTTTAAGTCCACATAAACTAAAAAAAAAAAAGGAAATAGATTCTTCTTTTAACTAAGTGATCATGCGCATATGAACTTAAATATTTTGGTAAAATTTAGGAGATGTATTATTTTTTTTTTCGATTAACTATCGGTATCGAGACATTTATCTGATGATTAGTCTAATGGGCAATGTGATTACGGAAAGAGACCATCGGTAGCCTGATGTTTAGCTGTCGTAGGGAATGGAACCCGAGACTGTGCGCCTGACCCACACAATCTAGCCTTTGCCCTTACCACTAAGTCAACATTGTCTAGGTTGGGGGTGTATTCATTTAATTTATATATATATATATATATATTACTTCTTTTCAACATCTAGGGTATTTAAAAAACTAACAACTTTGACTTCAAGATGAGTCGAACTCATAACATCCCAACTTTGCTTCTGACAAGTGATGCCGACCTCATCCTCAATATAGAAATTCCCCAATAACAAAGTCTCCATGCATCTCAAAAATAGTTAGTGATGATAGAGGAAAATAAGACCATTTCCAACCTTAATACTCTATTTTCCCCACTATTTTATAGTTTTGTCACATCAAGCTCTATTTCTTCTCCAACCACAAACTCTATTTCTACTCCAAAACTCTATTTCTAATTTTTTTTGTTATTTATTTGTATTAATCTTAATAAATTATTTAATCAGTAAAAAATTAAGAAAAAAACACATTCATATTTTTTGAAAAAGAAACAATTATTGACAATTTTTTAAAATAAAAAATAAAAAAAAAAAAAAAGTAAGGATAGATTGGGTGAATGGGGAACTGCAAATTGGAGTTCCCCTATTCACCCAACTCTATATAGAGGGAAAATATAGTATGGTTGGAGTTGCTATTGACAAATCATTATATCCTTTTCATTTAGTCTTTTTTTATAAAAGAAATTAGGTGAAATAAAACTTTCATTAATCATCAATATAGCTTGATGATACAGAACGAGACATAGAATCAATTGCGCTAATAAAAATACAATGATTTGCTAATTCTATTTGTTCAAAAAAATATCATTCATTTGGCTATGAATGCTAATGTAATATTAAAAACTATGTGACAATCATGGACTGTGCTTTTTACAAATATTTGGAACACACGACAATACACAAACACACCACTAGAATCATATAACGAAAAAATAAAACTTCTTACAAGGGAAGAAAGCCTAAAGACTTCCAACAAGGGAAGACAATTCATCCAAACTTCCAGTAAAGGAAGATAAGCTAACTATCAAATGGAAAAATTAAAGAAAATACTAACCCAACAGTCGTATAATTCCGCGAAGATCGTTGAGAGATGTATTGTAATAAGAATGGAACCAATTTTCTCATACTTGAATAGATCTATAGTTTATTGAATAAATATAATGAAAATAGATGTATTTGAAACCACTGTCGATGGATCTAAAGAGAAGATCGGCGCGCAGTTGTTCATGATCAAGAATCACAGTAGAAAATCAGAAAACAATTAGGATTTGAGTGGTGGCAAATCTCTATGAAATAGTCTTCTGTTAATAAATAGTGCTAGTGACATTACATTCTCAATAATAGAGTTGCACGTGCAACTTCAGTACCAAAGCACTATCAAAATTAATAAAGCTATACGTACAGTTTTGCTTTGTTTCCACGACACGTAACAATACATTGATACATGTATGATTTTTTTTTTGGGTGTATTCAATTGATATTTTAATAGATTTTTAGTTACTTTTATAAGTAAATAAATTTTTTGAAGTTTGTAGATTTTTGTAGACTTTTAAAGACTTTGATAAACTTGTAAGTAGACTTCATTTTGATAATTTTTATTAACATTTAAGATTTTCAATGACTTTTGTAAACTTCTTAAACAGTTAAACATGATTTTGATTGATACTAATAGATTTTTTGTAATTTTTACAATGAAACAAATATTTTGCACTTTATTATAAAAAATAAATAATTAATTATATTTGTTTTTCTTATAAACTATTACTAATTTTTTTAAAAGTATTTGTATTTTAATAAGAAAAAATCATATAGACATATTAATAAATTACCCTTAAGGTAGTAGCATAACAAATAAGTAAATAAATATTAACATAATAAATAGGTAAATAAATCATCTTTTAGTGGCATAAAAGAATCAAGTAAGAACATTGCAAATATTAGTGTAAAAATTTTGCACTTTATTTTTTGTTTGACTTAAGTTAAAAATTATATTTTTTTCCTTAAGAATGATAATTTAAATTTTTAAAAATGCACTTCTTGCATTTTAAAAAAATTATACGATTATTTTCTCCAAAAATAATAATACTACACTTTTTGAGATTATAATAATACACTTAATAAACGAAATTTTTTGTCAAAAAAAAAACTATAAAAATGTATAGTGATGCAAGAGTGAGATCTTGTTAATACGTACATCATTTTCGTTTTCATCAACATATACCTTAGAGTATAATGGGTGAACAATGAAATCCATGAGTTGCAAAGTGATTGGAGAAGTTTATAAAGACAATTGATAAGAAAAGGCATTGCGAACAATGAAGTCCTTATTGAAGAAGAAAACCAACAAAAATTTGAAATCTCTAAAAGTTTATGGGTTGAGGCGAGGAGAAGGTAAGATTTCTTTATGTGTATTTTTATACAAAAAGTCTATAAAAATCAAGATTTGTAACCAATCCACAAAAGTCACCAAAAATTAAATACACATTACTTTTATAAACTCTTTAAAAGTTTAAATTGAATACCCCAAAACTTTTATAAATTTTTTAAAAGTCTATAAAAGTTTACATTGAATTAATAAACTTTACTTTTATAAACTCTTTAAAAGTTTTAATTGAATACATCTAAACTTTTTTAGTCATTAAAAGTAACCAAAAAGCTTATTAAAATCTCAATTGAATAATTAATACACCCTTTAAATATATATATATATATATATATATATATATATATATATATATATATATATATATATATATAAAGAAAACTATGTACATGTTGGCACATGTCAACTCTACGTATCTTTCAAATTAATGTTTGTCTAATTAATATCAATATCATAATTAATAGCCTAAGTACATCATTATCATTTTTTTTTTTTTTTTGTTCTTTTTATTTTTGTACACAATAACAACTTTATTACATTATTCTTCATATATTTTATAATTGATTTTTAAAGATCTTTTATTTATAAGAAAATAAATATAGATTCATAGTATTCTGAGACAATGTCCGGGCCTAAAACTAGTGTCCCATTGTTCATAATACATGAACCAAATATTTCCTCGTCAAATTAATGCTAAGGATACATATATACTTTATTACAACCTTTGGGTACAATATTGATGGGTCGATTGAATTATGCATCTAGATGTGTGTATATCCATTCTAATTTTTATCCAATAAACCACGTTAATGTTATATCCCAACGTTGTAACAAAAGTATGTAACTCTAGCATTTCTCTAGTTATTCGACTAATTCCATGAGAGTTAGTTGGACGTCTCAATTCTATAACTTTAGAGAAATCAAATAAATACAAATATAGCTACCAAAAATCGAACTCATGATCTTTGCCTCAATCAAAGTTATGATGCATGCTCTTTTTTTGCTGCTACACGAAAAGAAGAGAAATACTAATAATTTCTTTTATTTAAGACTGATCTTCCCCCTTGCCTTTTGAGCCAAGGCAATTAATCAGTCCATTCATTCCTGCCCTTCAATAGATCGCTTAGCTCTACTTCTCAGTCAATCCCCTTTGTTTTGTTAATGACTGAAATAGAGATTATGAGTTTGATTCTTAGTAGCTATATTATATTTATTTGATTTCTCTCGAGTTATAGAATTGAGATGCTCATCTAACTTCTATGATATTAGTTTTACAAATAAAGTAAGTTGAGGTTGAAAAATGTTTCAATAACCAAACCATATGGTTATCAAAAATAAAAAAAAGAAAAATATTAGAATGACAACAACAATAGCACACCATGAGACACATTGGCTCACAAGAGCTTTCTATGCGACTTCAACCCGTATGTTATACATCGGGATCTACGTATGCCCGCATCTCGAAGTGCCCAGGGATGACTTTTGTGAGCCAAAGGTTTTTTTTTACCTGTCAAGGTCTTGTGAGCCAAAGTTTATCGTTAATATAGTTGATTATTACTTAAAACGTTGAGATTCAAATTTTCAAACAGTAGTAGCACTAAAAGGGAGAGAGACAAGAAAAGCGACTGCCCCGACAAAGCCTGCATCGATGAAAGGGAACACTGAATCGAATTTTATCTTTATCGATTCATCTTTGTTGTTTCTTCACTCGATCAGATTTTTGTTATGTTCATGAATCCAGATCGTCGATCTGGGTTTCTCAGATCATCAGTAACAGAGCAAAAAACAGAGTAGCAAAACAGAGTAACACCTCAAAAATACCCAAACTTTCTTCGTCTCTACACTCTTTTTTAGACGGTTTGGAATCAAATTGATCTTTTGAGCTTAATGGGTATGTTGATTGACACAGATTCGGTCTTTTGATCCAATTGGGTCGAAGAAATTGAGTTTTTTAAGGTGGGTTTTGCTTTGATGGGAGTGTTAATCGATCTAAACGATGCCATTGTCGATGATGAAGATAATGAAGAAGAAGAAGTTGACGGGTCTTCGTCGTCTTCGACGATGTGTTTGGAGCTCTGGCATGCCTGTGCTGGGCGGCTCGCTTACATGCCCAAAAAGGGCGCTTTGGTTGTGTACTTCCCACAAGGGCACTTAGAGCAAATCCCATCTGAGATTCCAGTTTTCATGGCCTGTGATCTCTCTCCTCATGTGTTCTGCCGTGTTGCTGATGTGAATCTTCATGTTGGTTTTTGCTATTAAGATGAAATTCACTTGATTTTCGAGTTTATGATTGTGATTTGGTTTTATTAATTTGAGGGTTTTGATTGTTCAGGCTGATGTTGCCACTGATGAGGTTTATGTTCAAGTTTCTCTGATTCCAGACAATAAGGTATGAGGTTTTGGTATGATTTTTTTTTTTAATTGATTAGTTTTTTATTTGATCTATGTAGCCATTAATTGTCTTAAACCCTAAATCGAGCGCAATGGAAGAGTTTGATCCATGCGGCCAACCCCAACTAAATTGGGATTGAGGCTTGTGTTAGTTTTTTAGTAGTAGTTGAAAATCTAGTTGTGTTTTTTTTTTTTTTTTTTTTTCAAGATTGAGGAGAAATTGAAGGTAGGAGAGATTGATGAGGATGGTGAGGGAGGTGGGATTGAAAGTGAAGTAAGAGAGATTAAGACACCTCATATGTTTTGCAAGACGTTGACAGCTTCCGATACGAGCTCTCATGGAGGTTTCTCGGTCCCTAGACGTGCGGCGGAAGATTGTTTTCCTCCATTAGTAAGAAGATTTATAGGTTCAATTCTTAGTTTTTGTGAAATGAAGAATTAAAAGATTGAGGATGCTTTGCATTTTTGGTGATTGAAGTTGCTAAGTTGATTTAGAGTTTGTCTTAGTTTGTTTAGTTTCTTACTGTAGGATTATAAACAGCAGAGGCCTTGGCAAGACCTTACGGCGAAAGATTTACATGGAGAGGAATGGAAATTTCGGCATATTTATAGGGGTGCGTTGGTTTGATTAACATTTATTTTACTTTTGCTTTAGCTTGAAACTTATGTGCACCAGATTGTTATTGATGAATTTGCTCTCTTTGTACTTCTTTCCAAATATTGTTCCCCATATCTTCTTGTAGGTCGGCCTCGTAGGCATTTGCTTACAACCGGGTGGACTGCTTTCATCAATAGGAAGAAACTTGTCTCCGGGGATGCTGTACTTTTTCTTTGGTATTCAAATCCATATACGTTTTTGACATTGATGGTTAAGTTCTTACATACTACTTGCTACAATCTAGCTTTACAATTTTGACAGGGCCGGCGATGGACAATTGAGATTGGGAATTCGAAGGGCAACTCAAGTTAGATATTCTATCCCTTTATCTTCCATGTGTAGCCATCAGAGGTCAAATGTTGGCATGCTAAAAGCTGTCGCAGATGCTGTATCTACGAAGAGTGCCTTCAGTGTATACTACAATCCAAGGTAATACTGAGGTACTCACCTATTTATATCACTATCAATACATTGATGGTAGAGACTTAATAATTTCAGCTGTTTGAGAAATCAGATATTCTCAATGAACTTTTGCGATGTTTGGCTTACAATTGTGAATCTTGTGATTGTCCTTGAGATTAATGGTAACTTGGAGAACCGTTATGCATGTGTGCGTGCGCAAATTTTTCTGGTGTCGATTATTTGTGCTAATTGATCCATTCTACCCACCAAATGGTCAAATCATGTGTTTGTCGTGGATTGATGGACAGATACAAGATTTTGGTTGAGAGGTTGTGTTTTATCACGGCGACAGACTGAAATTGTGATAGAACACAAAATATCAATTTCTTATCCGAAAGGGAAGCTTGTATGGTCCCATTTGTGTCCCTGTGAAAGGGAATAAAATTTTTACTCTAAGCAACATGTTCTGAAATGTGGAAGCTGATGTTAACTACTGCCTACGCTTGGCAGTATAATCTAAAATGTGCAACTATCTTTTCTTACAATCCTATCTCAACTTTACCTTATTCCCACCCTCCCTTTTCGTTTTGTATACTCCACTTGTTCCCTCTTTAAAAGGAATATGCCTTTTCGGCCTTATCATAATTTTTTTTTGGATTTGTTATCCTAAAGCCAATCTCATTTGGTCCCATTTGTGTCCATGTCAAAAAGTGTAAAATTTTTCTGTCATCGCATTATGGATCCCATTTTGATTTGTGTAACTTATCATGTCTGTTTGTGTTTTACTAGCCATTTCTGCCTTCTTTGAGTCTCTATGACCTGTGAACATGTTTGATCATGCTTCTGAGCATCAGGTTCATCTTGCAGGGAAAAGGCGTCGCAGTTTATAGTGCCTTTCAGTAAATTCTCAAAGAGCTTTAATAAATCTGTTCATATTGGAATGAGATTCAAAATGCAAATCGAGTCTAAGCATGACACTGAGAGGAGGTCTGTCAATGCCATCTTTTTCGGGCTCTTGGTAAGTGCAAAATATCTCGGAAAGACTGGAATATTCAAAGTTATACTACTTTTTTTACGGTTTCAGGTATTGCGGACTGATAACAGGTATTGGGGATATGGATCCTGTCTTGTGGCCTGGCTCAAAATGGAGATCTCTTTTGGTATGTGATCTATGTGCATTTATTAGATTCTGTTTTCTCCATCTTTCATTTAAGCATTTACAAGTACATAGATATCTTCGGAGTTTGTCTGGCATGGTTCATGCTTGGATATGGTTCTTGTATTTGATTTTAATGTAATTCATGTTTTCACAATTCAAAACTTTAACATTGCTCCTGTAAGTTAAAATGAGATGTGTTAATTTGAAGTAATAGAATACCTCAATAGTACCAGTTTTAGTTGAGCGTCTGCCTTAACATGGTGGCTTAGATCCATCCATGTCCAACTGGAAAAATGATCACCATCTGCTGAGTTCTTTACACCATTTGCTCATGTTTTTACATTCTCCTCTTATATAAGTTAGTTTCTGGTGTTTACACAGGTAAGGTGGGATGATGATTTTGGGTTGAATCTTCAAAGTCGAGTTTCGCCTTGGGAAATTGAGCCATCTGGTTCAATTTATGGATCCAGCAATATGTTGGCACCTCATTTGAAAAGAGCCAGGATTTGCCAACCTTTAGTTAAACCGAACTTTCCAGTTCCTGGTCAGTAGTCTGCACCTTAAGGAACAATCACTTCAATTGTCCTTGTCTTTTAATCTTTTTATGCAATACGAATTTGGGATTGAGGCTTTGTCGTCGTTGTAAATTGGCTCGTGTTTTCACTTTTTTTAATTCTTCTTCTTTTCTTATTATTTATTTTCCGCAGACAGAACTGGTTTTTTTTCAGACTTTGGGGAATTGTTACGGTTCCGAAGGGTCTTGCAAGGTCAAGAATTGTGCTACGGCACTCCTTACTGTGGAGTCAATGAGCTGAATCATCACTCATCTAAGCTCCAGGAATGCATCCCTGGTTTTAGTTCCAGGATGGTTGCATTAGGAGGCAATGGAATTCCACCAGGAAATTCTTGTATTCCCTACAAAGGCGTGGGATTCAACGAATGTATTGGATTCCAAAAGGTCTTACAAGGTCAAGAAATATTTCCAGAATTGCCATTTGGAAGGTCCCTAGTTGATTATCGTGATCGGAATTATGGCGCTTCTGGATTAATGGTTGATGAGGTTCATAGGTTAAAGCGAGAAACTGAATTAACAGAATGGATGCAGGTCCACAATATGCATTTTCTTCATAACCTGCCTTCCATTCCACAAGATTCTTCAATGCTGAAACTGCAACAATTTTTTTTTCAGGTTTCTCCCCATTCTGTTCATGCAATCAACAACTGGAATGCGCAGCGCACTTTATCTAACAGTTTTAAGGTGGTGGATATGGGACTGACACTACCCTTACCAACCTGGCCATGTTTGAGCAGTCAAGGTCTGATTCTGCCTGAAAAAAGCCGTAAACTCTTTGGTTTTCCGATAACAGAAGAAATGCAGGCAAAATATGTGGATGATAACTGCAGTCCAGTGAAGGACTCCTCTTACGAAACACCACGTAAAGAGCAGTAGCATTTGAACCCTCCTAGCTTGATGAAAACGTTTGGACCAAGATACAGAAAGGTAAGAATTTTATTTGTAAGATTTCATGCCTGCAATACAATTCTTTTTCATGTGAGCTCATGTCCACAAGATTGTTTGTCCTAGGAATTTAAGCGGCTTTTCGATATGAATTAAAGACTTCAAATTGATTCGAAGGGAGGTTGGCAAGTTATTCACCGGGAGAGACATATGATCTGACAATCTTAAGTCGACATACGTAATGGTTACCTTTTTTTATTATCTCTTTAGCTTTTGTGTGAGAATCTAAGAGTCTAAAACCTGACCGAGAAATCCTGGTCTTCCCTTGCAAATATCATCTATGTAACACTGCAATTGTATTACTTTATTGTGTATTACTGTTGTGATGTTTCATTTGAGTATTGAGATTTGAACAATATTATACTTAGTGCCTCCACATCAGAGAGAACATGGTTGTGTGAATTTAATTGACGTAATCGCTTAAGAGTTTGTTTGGTAAAGATTCTGACAGCTCCTTTTTAATTTTCTTTTCAAGTCAAGATTCCTCAGATAATGTTTGGTTGGGTTATGTCGATGGAAATGAAAAGGTTCATTACAATAAAATTTGTAAATGAAGCAAGAACTTACCAAAAAAAAATGTTTCTTTTGCTCTGACAGAAAATTTTGTTTTGGATCATAAGAATTAAAAAAAAAAAAAGCCTTCAATCAGGTTAAACTTTTTTTTTTTTTTTTTTGTTGTTGATGCACATGGCTTTGTGTTTTTTGTTGATCTCTTTAGTGTTTCTAAAATTCGGATAGATTGCAAATATATGCTTCAAGAAGCCAATTGGTTAGCTGCTAGGTAAGCTATCCAATGGAATTAAGAAGAGGAAGATCTCTGCAAAAGTGGTGTTATCACCAATGACGGATAAACGGAGTGGTTTGGACTCAATGCACTTTAAAGGAGAAAATTACATTATGTGGAATGCATATCTTAGCTAGTTCGGGGAATTGGCCCCGAATACCGACCCGAAAAGGAGAAAAAATTTGTTGACACTCTTGCCAAACAATTAGGATTGGATTGACACTATAGACATTTTGGATGAAAATCACGGAGAAGTGAAAGGAAGAAAGATCAAGAAAGAAGAAATTGTGAATCTTGTATTTCTTTAAAAAAAAAAAATTCACTCTAGGCAAAAATAAATCAATGAAGACAAACATTCCAATGAAAATGAATGTCGAACATGATAAATCATTGCACTTATTTTATGAGGTCATTAGTTAGAACCTGTATCAATTGTTCATGATTAAAAAGCAATTAATTCACCAACTTCAAGAGTAACTGTTTCATCATTAAAAAAAGGTGTTCTAAGTATTTAAATTGTTTAAAGGAGTAATCTCACAACTTAATCAAACAGCATGCATGTGTTCAGCAACATTAATAATTATCCTCATTAGTGTATTTTATGCATCTTATTCAATATCCTTTTGACTCTTTCAACCACTATATCTTCTATGTCCTCCCAAAGATCAAAAAAATCAATAATTATTGGGGTTTTCACATGTTAACATGCCATCAAATCATATTAACCTGGATTGCACTCAAGCTTGACAAACTTAATGTCAACTCGAACATCTAATATCTCATCAACGTAATTATTTAAGGACAAAACAAGAACATACTGCCAAATTAATGACTTATTATTTTTCGCAAAATTAACAACATCAACCACCTCTCCAAAAAAAAAGAACAAAAGAAATACCCAAGATCATATCTTATGTACAAAAATATTTAGAGGGTAGGTTGATTTTGACATCAGAACTTATTTTAAGAGAAAATAAACAATAATTCAATTAAGTTAATCAACAAAATATACTGTGATTATCACTGACCTCCCATAACTAACACTCCTGCCTCACATTCGAGGCCACTGCTCTGGCCCAAAACTTCAATTGTGCTTTCATGTCATTCACTGATCTTGATTCAGTCAGATCATTATAAGGCATTCTTGGCATGGATTTCTGTTTAATCCATGCTTCAGATAAGTAAGGCCTTGTCACCTTGTCTTCGATACGATCCACCGACTTATTAACTTGTAAACCAGGAATTATGCTCACTACACTTGGGTTCAAATCCTCCTCATTGAATGTAAATCCCAAGTCCTTGAATCCTTGAACTTCCTCGATTTCGAGTTCGCTTAAACTCTTCGAGCTCTTCTTGTAGTTGCAAGTTAGGCTTCTGTAGATAGCATCTCTAGTTAGGAGACACTTTTCTGTGCTCTCATCACTATGCCTTCCCATGCTATGACTATGCCTTTGTGCCTATAATCAACAATAAAACAGTGAGTATAGCTTCATGAATTGATTCCTCTTCAACTTTAAAGAACATATATATAATAGTCTTAATCAATTAGAAAGTGTAATGTACAAGTCAAGGAATTCTCTTTTTCGCTAATCGATTTTATCATAGTATCAGAATAGTTGTACACGATTCATGATTTAGGCCCTAGTTCATTAATCAATCAATCTTCATGCAAGTAATGGAGTTCTAATACTACATAAATATACCTTGGAAACATGTAGCGGCGGCAATGCTTCAGAAGAGCACATCGATGATTGCCGGATCAACTTATTCGATCTCTGAGAGGCCTTCTCTTTGACAACCTCTTCCCTCCCAATGCAAGGCGGCAACGATGGAGTCCTTAGCAGACTACGTCGACCTTGAACTCCTTCGCTGACTCTCGAGTGATCATCCGAAGCGGGAAGCCGTCTTTGCTCTTCATGTTGTTGATGAAGAACCTTAACATTGTTGGAGGAAGGATATGGATCAGAGGAGCATCTTGATATGCATGTTCTTCTATGAAGCAAGTTTTCAAAGAACCAAAACTCATCTAAAAGCTCCAAAGCTTCAATCTCTTCATCTCTAGTATAAGTACTATAAGACTTGAAAGAACTAGTGAACTCCATCACAACATATGACTACTTCTCATATTTACAAATAGAGACTACACACCACCTAAGCTTCTCCTACTCATCAATACCTTGTGCTTCCAATGATTGACTACAAGAGAGAAAATGGGTCTAGGACAAAAGGGCATGTAGAGTAGGACTAGAGCAATAACAATAGGTGTGATATATACATATATGAGGCCTTAATTAATATCTTACCTGGACACACAAAAGAGGCTTATATATAAAGGTGTTTGATAACATTCTATATGGGAGACACAGATGGTGGTGAAGAGAGGAGAAGAAAATGAGGAAATGAGGAAATAAGGGGTGCATTTAATATGAAACAACTAAGACATATAGAGAAGTGATCTGTTAGGAGAAGCTTGATCTGGTCATGCCAGCACACCCCCATGTGATTGTCTTCTAGTTTATAAAAGCAAATCCAAGAGGGATGTTCACTTTATTTTTATTTTATTTTATGTTTTAGTGATGATAGGACATCAATAGTTGGAGGTATTAACAAATTGAGTAATAACAAAAGATGGGATCTTTTATGCTGGTTGCTATATAGCAGGCAAGCAAAGGCTCATCAAGATTTTACATGAAAAATATATAGAATGCCCCCTCTAATTATTTGAAGATGGCCATCCCATACCCACCATTCAAGAAACACACACACACACACAAAAAAAAAAAAAAAAAAAAAAAAAAAAAAAAAAAAAAAAAAAAGACCTCTACCAAAAAGATAAATAAAAAAAGTGTTACTTCAATAATAGAATCAATTCCCAATTGCTTCCTCAACATCATTGGTAAGCCATTGGTAAGCCACTGGTAATTAATTAAGAGTCTCAAGCAGAAAAATAATTTCAGAGTTAATTCTTACATATACCAAGAAATATAACAAATTAAGCCGATATCCCTCGAGTTGTTTTTATTTCGAAAGAACCCCTTAATATATATTTTTTTCTAATGGTTAATAACATATTAATTGCAAAGGAAAATTAAAATTGGAGAATGTGTTTAAAAAATCCATTTGAGATTGGAGTTTTATCTATATGGTAAGTGTTGCACAATAGGTAATGAATACTTTAGAAGCCAAAAAGATATTGAAATTGGGTGGGATCCTTATCTTAAGATGCATGTATTGTTCAAACTAAATCAAGGTGGGGGATTTTTTTTGATCATATTAATTAAATTTCAGCCCTATTTTGCAATTATAATATTTTTTATTTTTTTAATTATGTTAAAGGAGAGATAATCAAAAGAAAGTTAGGACACGCAACACATCAATTTGTGATATAGATGGGCATTGGATCTTATCTGAAAATGCCATCTCAGGAAGCACTGGGGACCATTATATACAGGTCACCTCATCTTCTTAAGTTTTGAGAAAATGTTTCTTGTCTTCACATGAAACCTACTTAACTTTCTCTATCACGTATACTTCATTTAAGTTTTCTTGCATGGTTTATAGAGTTCCATCTTCCCAAAGTTTGACAGTACGTTGTTTGCATTATTGTGCTTTATCTTCCTAATAATTATTTTGCACTTAATCGAGCACAATGAAAAAGTTTGATCCATGTAGCCGAAATTAATTTGAGACTGAGAAATATGTTGTTGTTGTTGTTGTTGTTGTTGTTGTATCTTCCTAATAATTATAGGTCCTCAGGTTGTTTAGAACAGAACAAGGAGGCCAAGAATTTCAAGAGAGAATACCCAAGAAAATTAAGGGTTTTTTTTTAAATCAAATTAAGGGTTTATTATGAAAATAATTTAGGGTTAATACAAATTGACATTCTTCAACAACATCTTCGCCAGTCTCCCTATAGTGCCGCGACCAAATGAATTGGTTTGAGAGATGCAATACAAATTAACCAAAAAAAAAAAAAAAAAAAAAAAACTCTCCAAATTCTACTACAAGGGAGGAATCGAACCTACGACCTGGAAAATTGGATGCTACTCCTATCTATAAATTGTAATTCATATATGTAGAAAATAGAGGAATAGAGGGGAGAGAGAGAGATTATAAGGGTACATGATTAGTGATTGAAAAAGAAAATCAGTAAAGCCATAAGCCCACCATGAATTGACTAGAGAGAGAGAGAGAGAGAGAGAGAGAGAGAGAGAAAAAGGGTACAAGGTTGATGATTGAATCAAGTGAGGTAACAACCTTAAGGCACCATGAATTGACTAGACATATATACACATCCCTTGTAAATATGGTAGCTAGCATTTTGAATTGCAGGCAGCATCCATATCTATGATCAGAGAGATGAAAAAGACAATCTTAACTTCTTATGTTTTCCATGTTGTAGGGAATCAATCATCCAAGCTATACATAATGAACTCTAAATTCACATAAAGCAGCACTTATCTTTGCCTTTAACAGGCAGTGAATTTTGCAAGGTTAATAATAGTATACTGTCCAATTCATCTTTTACTTTCACTAACTGTTGATCATAGTTGTCATTCAAAATACTAAAACATTATCATGCAGATAAAAGCTTACCATTAAACTTTCTATCGACAAGTAAAAATATTGGCAATGCATCATTATCAGTAAAAACTAACTCGCAGGCAAAAACGCTGAATTGAAGATAAAAATGAGTGTATTTCGATCACATATCACACCAATGTCTCACTCGCCTAATTGAGGTCCTAAATGCAAACTGCAGAAATCCAATTACAGTCCAAACAGATTGCATGTTGTGAAGGGGAGTTGGCCTTTACCATGTTTAGAGATCACACTGTCTTCACCTGAACTGCAAAAGTTAGTACTAACTACCAAGCATTATCTTAGCAGGTAGGCGCGCGGCATATTGAATAGACATCTATGCCTTCGCTGCGCTTAGAGATCCCCTTCTCCACCTAACCGGCAAAAGTAAGAGAACTAACTACCAAGAAAGCACCATAAAGCATGAAATTCATGTGTTAGGCGTGCAAAGTCGATCAAAACTTCGAGCAAAAATAAGCCGTGCAAAGTCCAAAGCAATGTTCAGGCAAAAATGGCTGGGCAAAAAGAGGTTGCAGAAAGTTTAGAGTGGTCATATGATAGTTTCAAAGGAACCAGTCAGGCGACAACATTTTGTTTGATCCGTTTCATAAAAAGCGACAAAAATGAACCAGTCACAAAAGAGAAGAAAAGAAAAATGAAGAGTTTGGCTGCAGCAGTAGAACCGGTAGGTACTTAGAATTCCTATGCTTCAAAGGAACTCGTTAGGCCAAGTCGAAGAGCTTCGTTGCAGTAGTAATACCATGTCAATAGAAAATGATTAAGAAATAAAGCCAAATAATACTTATTTGCTGTATTTACAATCTACAATGACAGTGGCACAGCACACGACAAAATCTCGCGCCACGAGCCATACGCATCTCGGGGTGCATAACACCGTCGTCCCATTGTGCCTGGCAAGCTTCTGTGCTGTCATTTCCGTATTTTTCCTTGTTTGTAAGTAAGATGCAAGGAACACAAGCTACATGTCAGGAAAAAAACAGAAAAATGAACGGATTTACAGAATATGGTCGAGTATCAGGAAGTTAAAAGAATTCTTCTTGATTTGGGAAATGCTGATCTCTTGCACCAAAAAAAAAAAAAAAAAAAAAATTGGCCTCATTGCGCCGATATACAACAACAAAGCCTCAGTTCTTAGTTGGTTGGAGTCAGCTACATGGATCATTCTCTTCAACTCCGCTCGATTTAATGCAGTTGAGGGTGTGGATTCCAAATCCAGGAAATCTTAGGTCTGCCCATATATTGTAGAATTTCTACAATTACCATTGCATCAAGTTTTCTAACATGAGCATTTGCAGACCGTCTTTGAATGTGTACAAATCACTCCAAACTCCCTTCTCTAATTTGAGTCAATTGGTGTTACTCTCAATTTTTCTTTGAATCTCCTAATGTTTTTGATATCATTATTCTTCTTAGATGATGTAAAATTTAGTATTGAATCAAATAGTATAGCAACAAGTAATAATGATATGAAACAGATGAGATGAAATAATAAGTAGGTAGGTGGTGACTCATTTCTCATCTTAATTGTGAGACGAATCTGATACAAATACGAATACAAATACAAAAAGAGAATACAAAACAAAAGAATCACAACAACAACAACAACAACAACAACAACAACAACAACAACAACAACAACAATAACAATAACAATAACAAGAAGATGGTTGGTTTGAATTGAAATTTGAGCTTCTTCTAATGAGGAGCAGGGGATTTGTAACCATACCAACCACCACCACCACCACCAGACCGATGACTCCCGCCAGAACTGGGCCGATCCTGATCCTGATCCTGATCCTGATCCTGATCCATCTCACCCCCGCCTCTCGGCTTCTGCCCGCCGAACCTCTCCTCCCGGCCGGAGAACCCCGGGCGCAGATGCGGCGGAACGAACTTAATGGAGGCAGGGGCAGGGGCAGGGGCAGGGGCAGGGGCAGGGGCGGAGGCAGGGGAGGATTGGGGGGGATCTGGGGTGGGTTGTTGGAGGGGTTTGGGGGATGGGCGGCTCAGGACAAGCATTCGGCCATGGATTCGTGAATTGGGAGTTGTTGTTGTTGTTGTTGTGGGTGTTGTTGGTGGTGATTTTGGGGTGTTGGTTTTCTTTTCGAAGATTTCGTTGAAGTTGAGAGAGGTGTAGCGATTGGTTCTGGCCATCAACAACAACAACAACCACCGCCACACCACCACCGACAGACTAATAAAGAGTATAGAACTATAGATAATTAGATAGAGACAGAGAGAGAGGCTTGCGTTGTGGGGTTGCGTGTTATGATGGGATTCAGAGAGAGTCAGAGAGATTACGGTGTGCGGTGAAGAAGAGTGGTAAAGATTTAGTAACTTGCTTTCCACACCCACTTTGGGGCCCACTAACTGTGCGATACATTTCGAAGTACGCGCATAACACCTCTAGATGTATCCAATAAAAAGACGTCCATTTGAGCCCACTAAGTGCTCAAAGTGAGTGTACAAAGTAGTTTATCAAAGCATTTTCCAAAAGTTTATCATTTTAAAGTTTAACCAATGACAAAACAACAAAAAATCAAACTTTTTTTTAGAGATGTTAGAATGGCAACGACATGTCACACCGTAAGATACATTAGCTCACATCAGTCATCCGTATGTACCTCGTGATGTGAGCATATACAGATCCCAACGCGCAACACACGAGTCAAGGTTGCATGTATAGACGGCTCCTGTGAGTTCGTGTGAGTTACTGTGTGACATAAGGTTGTCAATGTGTCTTGCAAGTCTAGAGAATGAAGTCTCTTTAAAATTTTCGACCTAAAGGCACTACTATGTAAAGAGTAATCCTATTAAAAAAAAAAACAAACAAACAAACTTTTTAGTTTTGTTGTGAAATTTCACTTCCTTTTTGTTCAAATTTATTACATAAACTGATGAACATATTAGGAACTTTAGTTTACATAGTAAGTTTGGCTTGATCTTCACACGAACCTATCGCGATAGTATCATTTTGGAGCTTTGACAACAAATCTTGCCTTTTGGCAACTGATACCTCTACCTTCTTACCAGAGATGCTTTGCCAATACTAACTACGTATAGCTTTCAATGCATACGTGATTTTAGAGTACGATTAAGATAGAATGTGCGTGTCACACGAAATTTTAAAAGATCCCCAATGCAACTGTGGATTAGGAGGGAATGCTTATATCACTCACGATCAAAATTTATTTTTTTAAAAAAATAAAAATAAAAAACAACAACAACGTTGTGCAATGCAAAAAGGGTTACTTGGGTAGGAGAATTGGAGTTCGACCCTTACAATGAGCAAGTCGTGGTTACTTTCTTATTAAAAAACATGAAGAAAAGTAATCCGCGAGTAAAATTATGAGAACATTTAATGTCTATTAATGTCTATGGGTGCAATCTACATTTTGTATTGGAAATGCTCATATAAATATATCTCCATTTATACATCATTTTTTATGTTCTATAAATAATTATCAACTTAAGTAAAGTATATAAGCAATACAATAAATCTACTTTAGTTTTATGAGTCTGGATTTATAATGAGGTTTTTAAAATTTTTACAAATATTTAAAAAATTTCTTTATAAATGTTATTTTGACTTTATTTGCACGCGATTGTGAACCTTGATCCATGCATCAATCTGTGTATTAATGTATACACGGAAATATAGGCGTTTAAGCCCAACACATGACGGGCAGACTTTTTGCCCAACAGAGGCCCAAATTACGTGGAAAGTAGATTGTTTTCCAATTCAAACGTGGCTGTCCATTACGTGTCGTCTGCCACCACGTCAGCAAATCTGGCGTTTTCAGCTGCTTCGCGTCGTGAAATGGTTTCGAAGCGCTTTCAAACTTTTTGACTCTTGTCGCTATTGCGGAGGCTTCCCTACATGAGACCACCTGTTTTATTCGGATGGATTGAATTCTTCAATTACGCTCAATGCAATTGATGATAAATTTTACAAACTATTTAAATCTCTTTTAATTAATGCGTTCCAAGTTAACTTCAATCTATCACTATTTTATTGAATTTTTTCAATTTTTATTGAATCAAATTTTTTAATGAAAGTATTTAAACGTCGTTTTTGCGAGTAACCAAACCATCGTAACCGTCATTTTTAATATTTGCGTCGATTGGTACTTTGACGATTTTTTAAATAAGTTTACTTATTTCTAAAAAGAACAAACTGAATTTTAAATAAAAAAACCCTCACAACTCAAGTATAAACACATATCAAATCATACACTATTCAAATTTTCATGCAGAGTAATCCTCCCAACTCAACTTTTTCATCCACAAAACTTGAACAATCAAACTCAAGACCTAAGTTAAAAGAAACCAAATCCCTTGCTACTCAGGCCATTCAATAATTTCGAATCTTGATTTTACTACTTAACTTTAAACAACACATTTCACGCCTATATAGGGATTGAATTACATATCAAACTTGTCGTAAAAGTCTTAATTTTAATAAATAGAATAATCATAATGTAACAATCTTTCACATCTTCCAAGTTTTTCTATAGGACGTCAACTAGGTTGAGGAGGCGGTTTTACTGTGCACACGCACGTGCATGTGTATATGAAGAAGCATGAATCGTGATTCGAGGAGAGTCAATGGCATTTAAAGCTTATTATCCACGAGCCGACCACAAAAGCATCTCCAATGGAACAATGAATTGATGTGAAAATAAATCTACTTAAGATACAATCCACGTCCAACACAAAAAATACTCTCTCAATGAGATCATGAATTCATAATGTCCATCATGTGGCATAGAAATCAAAGTGGAGACTGTCACATCAGCATTATTAATTCTTTTAACGTTTTTATTTTTTTCAAGCCTTTACTAATATTATGAAAATTAAAAATAAAAGTGTCAACTCATCAATCCATGATCTAAATTTACATTACCATTAAAAATCATTTTAAGAGGTGAATATATATTTAGTGCCACATAAAGTAAACATCCTCTCCACATTTATGATGTGGCATCAATTCATGGTCTAAATCCATGTTACCATTGAAAATGCTCTTAGTTTCTTTAATTTTAGAGATTTGAAAAGTGAGACACACGTGCTAAGCGAGACTATATATTAAAACCACAATTCTCCTGGAAAACAACAGTAACATATATTTAATGGATGCCGTGCTTTGACCTTCAAAACCATATGCAGTCGTATGTATGTGCATAATTAATTAATTGATTTTTGTAGCCCTTACGTGGGAGACCAGACCACCACCTTAGACAATTCATTCAAATCCAAATGATCAACTCATGAAATGTCAAGTACATAAATATCAATTAAGTGCTTCTTCATCAATTAATTCCATTCATTCAATCATTCACTGTATATTTGTGAATGCCAAATAGTGTAACTTGTGTTTATAATCAATAATAAGTAATATTTGGTGCAATGGCTGGAGAAAATAAAGTAGAGGGTGTAGCATCACTTGACGAAACACCAACATGGGCAATTGCAGCTGTTTGTTTTGTGTTGATTGCCATATCCCTCTCCATTGAACATGTCCTCCATTTCTCAGCCAAGGTACCTAACTACCTATAATATTTCAAATTTATACATCATGTTTACTAATCTTAGTATATGCATAGCTTTTTGATATGTATGCTAATTTTTGTTATGCATTGATTTATTTTTCCAGTTACTTAGTAAGAAAAGGAAGGCTCTAAGACAAGCATTACATAAGGTAGAATCAGGTGAGATTTAAAAATTCAATGCTTCTAATCTATACATAGCTCCTAATTAACAGATTAAACAGTATTTAAGTACTTGTTTCTCTTAATTATGAAATGACTTGATTTGTTGGTTGCAGAGTTGATGCTTTTTGGATTTGTTTCTTTGTTATTGGAGGTGACCAAAGAGCCTATTTCCAAAATCTGCATACCTCTAAGCGTGGCAGAAACCTTCCTTCCTTGCGAGCAGTCTGAACTCTCTAAGATTGATGAAGAGACCCAATGTAAACACAAGGTAACTATTTTCAGTCCGCGCCCAGGTACCATCTGAACTCGGACCCCTTGCTAGGGATCCCTCCCAGCCCAATTTGTTATTCACCGGACTCAAAATTGAGAACCTGGTTAAAAAGAATCGAGTACCTTGTCAAAACTCTTTATGTAAAAGGAACACAACTATTTGCATCCATATGTATATATAAACGTATACATGTAATGCAAACTATTAATATTGATTTACAGTATGAACTTAATTTGTTTGATCTTCGAACATATTGATGGCTGCAGGGAAAGATCTCTCTTATGTCTAGTGTGGGGGTGAACCAACTTCAAAGACTGATATTTGTGTTTGCTGTATTCCATGTTCTCTCTTCTGTCTTGACATTTGGTCTAGGGATGGCTAAGGTACAATTCATGAAGAATATTTAATTTCTTTGCTTGGAATCTTTCTTCAAGGTTTTCTAATCATACTTCTAGGCCTCTAAGACACCTGGTTGATTATTTAACCCGTTAATCAGTTTATTTTAAACTCAACTTGTCAATAAAGTATATTTTATAAAATGCAAACGTCAGACAAACATACATATTACATAAGGTCAAAAGAAGACCCCAACATAACTTAATCTAATTAAACCACTCTAACAATATTTAAAAAAAAAAAAAAAAAAAAAAAACTTGGGTTATAAAAATATGAATTTTTATTTGTCGCGATCTAATTTTTCATTGTTATAACAAATTAGTAATTGAGAGAAAGGCACATTAACTAAACCTCACAAGAGTATTAATTTTAACTTTTCAGTCTAGGGTATTCCATCGATGCTTAGCAATTGAGAGTGGCACAATAACTAATCCCCACAAGACTAGACATACCTTGAAGGGCAATTCTTAAGATAGGATTTGCTATAAATGAAAAAAATAATAATAATAATAATAATAATAATAAATCAAATTGGTAAAGTTTAACACGTAATCATTTTTATTGAGCCATGTATGAAGAGCTAGCAAATGAAATACGTCATCATTCAAATGCAAACACCTTAAATGAATTAGTACAACTCACCTCCATTTTGAAGCTCCTAACATGTGAGCCAATAAAAAATAGCCATGCTTTAAACTTTCATGTTAATTAATTGTTGTAACAAATACCTTTCCTTAATTATCCACCCCTCCTCACCACATAGCATCTCCACAGCAACTACGGATTGGGTCAAAATAGATGTCCCTGTCACAGGATAAACAAACACTCGAAAAAAAAAAAAAAAAAAAATTTCAATGTAAATAAATGTCAACCTTTTACGTGAAGCTAATTCAGCGGGGGAAAAATAATGGAGTATTTGTATTCCTTCGCCTACTTCTAAGCATTAAGATAGAGAATGCCTACTTCACGTTCATTTTGTCATAACAATGAAAATTAAATTCCCATCTCTGGTTGTCATCTCGTCCTAAAAGGAAGCAGTTCGTAGTTGCAGTCTAAGAACTATCTTTTGACTTCAATATCTATCAGGTGCAATTTAGCCCCATCCCATCATGTAAGATATAATCCCTCCACATTGATGAAATGACACTAATGTATACAATCCACATTCTACATTGGAGACGCGCTCACTATCTGCACAAGCTGCTTCTTTCACAAAGAACCTACGAACATAATAATATTTTATTTTCTCTAAGCCATAATGTATTATAATATTCCTATCACTCATTTTTCAAAGAGTTGAAACTGGGAAGTCTAACTTTTACATTATTATATTTTTTTGGTTACAAACTTTTACATTATTTAACTAATCGACAGATGAAACGTTGGAAAGCTTGGGAAGATGAGACAAGAACTGTAGAATATCAAGTCTCCAATGGTAAGCCTGACTAATTAAGTGCAATCGTAGGACCCTATAATTCGATTCTATATCCTAACTGAAAAAATTTCATCTCTCAAATCACTTAGATCCAAGAAGATTCAAACTCATCAAACAAACAACATTTGGACAACGGCACTTGAAGTTTTGGAGTTCTCGCCGTCTGCTACGTTGGCCTGTCAGATACTTTCATGAACTCGTACCTACAATTTTTCCTTCCATTCAAATCTTTGACTTTCAATCAAACTCAATACCTTGCATTGCCAATCATCATTTTTGCAGGTTTCTTTTCTAAGGCAATTCACTGGATCTGTCTCCAAGACTGACTACGTAACTCTTCGACATGGATTCATCATGGTAATATGACATTTGAACTCTTTTGCAGAGAAAAATACAACACAAGATGCCAACTGATCTTTTTGTTTAAACTCTCCTGACATGGTGAAATTTTTTGTTATTCTAGGCACACTTTACCGGAGACAGTGAATTCAACTTTCAGATGTTCCTAAGGAGAACTTTAGATAAGGACTTTCAGGTGGTGGTGGGAGTGACGTAAGTGTTGATATATCAAAGCTCTGATTCATATCTATAACATAAATAGGTAATGGAAAGAAATTGGTACCTGATCCGTGGCTCCTCGTTTTGCAGCGCCTGGAACTGGATGTTCTCAGTAGTGTTCATTTTCTTCAGAGCAAATGGTAATTAAATTGATCTGAAAACATGATCTTATTCTGTAGACTGATATGGGCAGACCTGATTAGCGTTAATTATGTTGTATTCCCAGGGTTTCACGACTATATGTGGCTGCCCTTCATTCCTTTGGCAGTAAGTATAGATTTCCATAACAATTACAGCTCACTGATAGAGGCAGTAATTGTTTTATCCTCAATTGCAGATGCTCTTGCTAGTTGGAACCAAGTTACAAGGAATCATAACTAAGATGTGCATAGATAGCCAAAACAAGGCTGCAGTGGTTGCAGGTACTTTGCTAGTAAAGCCCGACGACAGGTTCTTCTGGTTCAATCGACCAAAGCTGCTGCTTCTTCTGATGCATTTCATCCTATTCCAGGTAGCTTTTCCAAAACTGCTACAACTAAAGAACATGCTACATGGTCTAACTTCCCTCAATGACTTCGTAACAGTGACTCCCTTCTTGATGATAATCTAGTGTCTCCCCCATTGCAGAACTCCTTTCAACTGGCATTCTTCGCATGGACTTGGGTAGGTATTTCAAGATGATTATATATTAGAGTTTCTCAGATCTGGAAAAATTCCTGACAGCGCTAATTTTCCTCCAAAATCAGTACAAGTTTGGCTTGAGATCGTGCTACCATAAAAGTACAGCATCCATAGTCATAAAGATTGCAGCGAGCTTGTTTGTACAGTTTCTCTGCGGCTACGTCACGCTGCCTCTATATGCATTGGTCACTCAGGTACATGTGAAAGGTGATTGCGACTAACATATAATCATTCTTCATGTCTGTATTTAATACTGAACGGAAGTACCTTGTATTAGATGGGCACATCAATGAAGAAGGCGGTGTTCACAGAGCATGTTGTGGTGGGTCTCAAGAACTGGCATGCAACAGCCAAAGCAAAAGTTACAGGAAGCAATAGCATGAACTTGACTGCGGCCCCTTCAACAGCACCCTCATCTTCGACCATAACAAGAAGCAGTTCATTCGACGATTATGAAATTGAAATGCAACCACATGATCAGCCATCACAAACAATTCAACATGTTTCTGTTGAAATAACAGAAGAGAAGGTCCACACAGATCAGCCGGCTCCATTTAAGTTTTGGTGAAATGAGCACATTATTCTTTTTGACAATCGATTCTTTGGTCGTAAATTATCCTGTACAAAAGCTAAACATTGTCAAGCGAGTTGAAAAGCATTGTCGAAATCAGAGGACTGTATACGCTAGTAAGCATATGCATGACTACTTGTACCCCCACAACGAAGTTGAAGTAATCCTACAATGATAAACATTTTGCGAAGTAACACTTGAAAAGTTGAAATGATCGTTGGATATTTGCTACTAATAATCTCGACCTATTTACAAGAAGAATTCATTTGAATTACAAAAGAAATTACAATTAATAATTAGAGAAATTCAAAGAAAAAAATAAATAAACTTGAAAGTGCACATGTTAGTTCCACCAACAAAATATATTCTTTCATCCCTCAGCTTCTTAAGTGACGCCAATTCAACGTCCGTCAATCTTCTCTAGTCTCTACTGGGTGCTCTCTCATATTTTTTCTTTCCTTTTTTTTTAAAGTAATCATCTAGGGACAGAGGGGATTGTTTCTATATCAGTAGCTTTCCTGGCTGCAGTCCCAGTTAACCCCTCAGGGCGTCAGACCAATGAGTACATATAATTTGGCAAGGGTAAGGTTTAAACACAGATTTGAAGGTTCCCAAGCGGCTCGCGTTTACCATTCTACCTTACTGGAAAGCTTCTTTAATGAATATTCCAAATTATATTTTAAAATTTTGATATTTATAGTTGATTTTTATAGGACCGCAATTAGGCCAGCTATGCTCTATGGAAGTGAATGTTGGGCGGTAAAGCAACAACAATTACATAAAATGAACGTAGCAGAAATGAGGATGCTTAGGTGGATGCGTGGTAAAACTCGTAAAGATAGAATAAGAAATATAGAAATTTAAAGACAGGTAGGAGTAGCACCAATTGATACAAAGATTTGGGAAGGGCGGTTGCGGTGGTCTAGTCACCAGCAAAGACGGACTACAAATGCCCCTACTAAAAAACTTGACTCAATAGAAACTGTAGAAATTCGACGAGGTAGGGGTAGACCAAAGTTAACATGGGATGCATTAATTAGGAGGGATTTGAATGGTTTGGAAAGCTCACCATCAATTGCACTTAATCGAGCACAATGGAAATGTTTGATCCATGTAGCCGACCCCAATTAATTTGGGACTGAGGCTATGTTGTTGTTGTTGTTGTTATTTATAGTTGATGGAATAACTCTGATCCCATGAAATCTGAAAAATGAATATAATAGTAAAAAAAAAAAAAACAAAGCCGGAATCTAAATACATGCAGCCAAAGAAATCATATACAATTGCACTGATGTTACTCAACCAGAACTGATGATAACTAGTATGATAATATTGTGAATTTTAAATAGTAAAGTAAGAAATGAAAAAAAAAAAAAAAAAAAAAAAAGAGAGTGTTGACAATCTTTACCTGGAGCTAGAAGTTACAATTGAAGTTCACTAATGAGTCATGCCCCTGCACATTTTTAGTGAAAGTATATACCAAATGCCGCTCAGCACCTGCATCTATGTCGTGAAACAAGTGGAAATAGGTATGACCCAGCAATTGGTACAAATTTACTGTTTAAGTCTGGAATTTTGAGCAAATCAAAGATTCATGTAGACGCTTTGCAACAACTCCGTCAATTGTAAATAGAATTTGCACTACAAATTGAATGTTCGCTCAAATACTGAACCTGGCACAGGCATGGCACTGAAATGGGAGATGTCTTTGTCCTGCATTAAAAAATTATATATCTGCATATCCAAAAAGCAATACGAAATATCTAGCATAAAAAATCATACATAATCTTTGTTTAGCAAAAATAAAAACCTGAAAATCACCAAGGTGACCGTGCATAATAAACTTCAACGGTAGAACCAGAGTAGGTGGCAGGATAAGGTTAAACATCAAATATAAACAGGTTCACTCAGTAACTGGACCAAGTTCATGCAGACTTCAGGACAAGTATGCAGACTCTAATAGGATCAAGCAACTTGCTAAAATTGTATGGACTCGCAAACCTACATCATAAACATGCACACCAAGGTATAGCAGTCTGTAAACATATGATTCCTCACTGACTCCACAGCTTCATTTAGTGGATATCCTTTAGATGTGCATAATTATATTGTAAATGCTTGCTCATAGGAAATTCTACAATCCACTCGGACGCCTTCATCCTAGTTCCAGATCAAGTATCCCTCAGAACCTTGAACTAATCACAATTTTCCCAAAATAAACATCAAGATTGCATTCTGAACAAAAACTCCTGGCATCCAACCTTCTTAAAAACCTATAGGCTCAATGCCCAAAAACACGAATAAGTTCAGAAATTCCTAATAACAGATCTATACGGATGTCTACAAACATGAAATTGAGATTGATAACAAGAGAAAATGATAAACATTATGCGAATCCTAACTAAGTTTTTAAGTTTTTCTCCTTCATTGAGGTGCGATGGAGGCAGTAGGGTAATGCCCCTGGTTGGTCTTAAGAGAGTTGAATGGAAATGGTAAGATTTCAGTACTAAATGAATTAGATAAGAGAACTAAAAAAACTGACAGAGAGAAATTGATCAAAGAGCTTCAGCACCAGAGTAAAAAAAAAAAAGGCATACAAATGCAAGAAGGAAAAAACAACATATTGTTGTCTCAACATGAGCTTTTACAATCCAACCAACAAAGAAATGATCTAGTGGTAATGAGGACTGAAACCTGCTTAATTGACACATGTTTAAGCATAGAGAAGGATAGAATTCCCATGAATGGCTCCCTATGGTGTTTCCGCTCATGTCCTGAAAGATAAGTGGGGATCCAAGGAAAACTGTCCCAGCGAAAGATGAAGGATTTTCAATATCCACAAGCTCAATAAAAACAAATCCGAAAAACAAAGAGCTAAAGAAACTAGCACCCAGATTGTAAGATAAAAATTAGTATGAGACTAGAAAAAATACTCAGGTAAGAAAAAAAAAACATTGTATCATTTTGGAAGAATGTAATGAACTGTATTAAGATAAAACAAAGTCTACAAAATTTTGACTTACACATGTCCTGATTGATGTTAAAAAGCTAAAACTTGCCTTCTGTCAACCCCAAAAAGAATCTCAAGAGATCACCAACAAGACTATACTAGTAGAACTTGCGTATATCACACTATTCCAAAGGCTGCTTGATCACTAATATTCGTTCTATAAGAGGTTTAAGACACAAGTTCTCAAATTTGCAGTGAAACAAAACATCCATGTCGGGATCTGCAGGGATAAGAACACTGTCTCTGAACAAAAAATTTAATCCTAGTCCAAACTGCTGATCTGTACAGTCATTTATTTTTTCCTCAACACTCTTGCTTTCCAGATGAGAACTACAACCAACCGGTGTCAACAGTTCTCCTGAACTTCTGCTCTGGCTTGAAGTCTCATCAAGTTGGACACGGCCCACATCTGGGCATGCACAAAACTGTCCATTACTTTCAACTTCAAGTTTCTTGCCAACCAACTCAGAGTTCGCAACAGTATCAGAGACATAATATTCTCTAATTGCTGTAATGATATTGACCGACCATGAAGCAACTGTATCATGGGCATCCTCCACTGTCCAGGAGCTTCCAAATGTCTGTCTCTCATGAATAAGAATTTTCCGAATCAAATCATAGACCATGTAAGAGCATTCAGAGCAGCAAGTATATAAGCATGTTAGCCTGGAAACAGCTGAAACACCAACATTTTTGCTCAATTTCATATTCACATCAAGATCATCGACATGTTTATGGGGAGCATCTATACCATTATAACACGAATGGCTTTCCTCTGCTTTCTTTATGCCATTGGCACCGCCACTATCTCTTATGGAGCTAGAGTTCACTGCCACATCAAATTCATCATATCTATAATCCCCATTCTCAGAATGGTGAACCGCAATCCCTGAACCATTTGATGGTTTTAACGATTCAAAATCTCCATTACACACTGCAATAGAGGCATGACGTTCAGACCTACAGTGATCATTCGACTCATTATGTGATTTCAGAGTGCCTTCACTGATTGATGGACCCACAGTAGAGGAATTACTTTGCATTAGACCAGAAGAGGAATGAACAGACGTTACCAACTGTTGAGAAGTATCTTCCGAGATAAATGACCTTTTCTCAGAATTGGCACTACTAGGCAGATGGAGGATACCGACACCCTTGCTGGAATCAGTGCAATTGTTGCCCTCGGATACTAATTTTTTGGGACTTTGTTTCTGAGAACTCTTCTCAGAAATAGTTGACCTAGATGCATCACCTCCCGTTTGCTGATCATTGTATGGTGGTTGAGATATATTTGGATTCACTACAGTATTTAACCCAGAGTTCAACGTTGAAATTTGACTTTCACGATCCAAACTGCAAACATGGATGTGAAGGAGTAAAACTAAAATGAATTTTTCAAATAGATGAATGAGAAAGTAAAACTACAAGAATATAACACATACCTTTGCAGTGAGTATGCCCAGCTGTTGACCAAATCTTCTAGATAAGCCACTTGTGATAGGAGGCGTAGGAACCGATATTTATCCTTTCCAGCAACAATTTTGGCACCAATCTCTCCAACCAAAAGCTCTAAAACCTTTCGAACTTCAAGTGAGACTTCTTTAACTGAGGTGTAAACACCTTTGTATGCCAATATGCCAACAGCAACCAGCCCTCTAACCACACCATAATGCTCTTTGCCTTTCAGATTGCTTGAGCTTAATCCAACAGTTATCTTTCCCACCGAGTTATTTGGGCGTATAACACAAGAATTAAATGGCCAGCCCTTCCACGGTCCATTAACTTCTGTACAAGGACCTTCTTTTAACTTTGATGTGGCCCAACAAAGTTCAGCAAAATGAGGATATCGAAGAATTTGAAATCCAAATGAGGATATCGCAAACAGCAAGGAAGATTTCCCCTTTTCACTTCGATTACTAGGGCGAATTCTCAGAACAGCATCTTGAGAATGACAAAGACCAGCCTCGGCTTGGCCCACGGTACTCAAATTTGGAGGACAATGTTCATTACTCTGCTGCTGTGTTTCTTTAGAAGTAAGAGATGTGTCACCATAGGAAGCCGTACCAGAAATTACCCCATTAACACTGTTATTGCAAGCTACGTTTAGAGTCTCATTACCATCAGCAACATCAAAAGTTTGATGTTCCTTGAGCATCGGACGATGACTGGTGCAGTGAATTAATTGAACATAATGCTGAATTAACACATGAGATAATTCCGTGGCAGATGAATTGATCAACATGTCATCATCAAACTTTCCATCAACCCGAACCAGGAATCGTGACATCTTATGCTCAGAAGTAGATAACTTCTCACAGCTTGTCATGTCACCTTTGAAGAACTGAGTTACTCTTTGGGGAAGGTCAGGACTCGGAACCTCAGAAGTAGCCTGCAGATACACATCGGAGAGACTGAATCCAAATAGACAAGGAAATGTGCGCAAGGAGAACTAGAGGTACAGGGTACGTGACAAAAAGAACTAGATGCTAATGCTATAGAAAAAACATGCCTCGAGCTAATAGAATTGGACACAGGAACTAGAAAGAAATGATATAACTTCACCAGGGGTATTGAAAAGGGAAATTGATTGGGTGACCTGTTTTGGACACCTGAAATGGACACCCACTTATTCGTGTCCTTTGATTTCTGCATCAATGTTTGGGCACACACAAATCGATGTGTATTTAAGGGACAACAACAAGTGGATGTCCATATCGGGTGTCCAAAGTGGGTCACGCAAGCACTACCCATTGAAAAGGTCCTGGACTTCATAACATGAAAACAACCTAACTTCCTTGATGATCTCGCACCACACAAAAACAATGGCCCCGTGACTGATGTCTATGCAATAAAATACCATCAGAGTTCCCTCAGTCCTCACTAAACTACTTAACTATGAAAAGACATAGTAAGTTGTAAAATTACAATGATGTTGATGTTCCTAGCTCACATAACATTTATTTGCAGCCAAATTCCATCAACTTTAACATTATAAGCTACATTTGGTTGTGCAGCAATACAACTTACGCCACCAGGAACAAAAAAAAGCTGGCCAAACCCCCCACATCAGTCCAAAAGCTTTTCAAAATGACAAAGCATATTACAAAACAAAGCAAGCAATTATCGAAAACAAAAATTTGAAGTTTCCTCTTTTCGCAATTGGGCCCAATTTTTTCATGGCCAAAACAGGTTTATTGTGTTGCAATCGTCATCCAAAAACAGCCTAAACAAAGCAATTACCAAACAAAGCCTCAATCCCCATTTTGTTGGAGTCGGCTACATGGATCAAACTCTTCCACTCCACTAGAATTAATAGTTGATGGCATGCTGTCAAAATCCTTTAAATCCATCTTAATCAATGAATGTCAAAAATGATACATAAAAATAAAACTTAAATATTGAATAGAGGAGAAGAGACAACCACACACACCCATAACCACACGAACAAGATATCATCATTATTGTCGTTATCATCAAAACAGACCGGACATTTTCCACATACTTCATAAAGCTCAAAACTTGACGATTTGCATAAGCAAACACTACTATTTATTGCTAAAGCCCCGTCAACCCAATGACAACCATTGAAGAAAAGAAGAATCGCGATTATTTAAAATAAGAACAGAATTGCATCCATACCAGAATCACCAAAGATGTAGTCAAACTCAAGGAGTTTGCTTGCTCAATAAATGAAGTCCATGCCAGCGTAGCAATATTCTGAAAATTATGGGATCCTGCTAAGTCCGGTGATTCATCCAAGTTTGCATCGATATTTTTCTCCTTTTCAGCAACTTGCTCCTGTGCCTCAATGGCCCACAAATCAACTCGAGGCATGTAAATCACGCATAAACCCATGCTTGCACATTTTACTGCCAATTAACCATGCATATAGAAACTTGTAAAGAAAATTTATTGAGCTATATACTAAAGCTATAAAGGTGCAAGGATAAGCAGGAATAAGTTATTTATCAATCTATCTCTATGTGTGTATGAGCATGAGTGGTTTATGTAAAATATGCAAAACGATTTTACTAATTTACGAGCATGTTTCTTATCAAAACATGTTGCATTCGCGTGAGTACATCTGCATATGTAGTGTGTGAGGGCAAGAGAGAAACTTGTAGGACATCAATCTCAATGAAAATATTAACATTCAGGACTCTCAATACAAAATTATTCTCTGAAAAGAAAACTAATTGAGTTGAGATTCGCAAAAGAAATAGATATAGTGAAATAGCATCATATGCCAAATTGAAATAAGAAATCACCAAAAAGTCATAATTATCAAAATAATAAGAATTAAGAAAAGAGAGAGAGCAGCTAGGGATAGTCAGAAGAAACATTTGAGTTTTGGACCATAGAACAATGGTGCAATACCAAATGGAAAATGACTCCAGATATGGTCTTCTTCTCAATTTAGAATTTTCCAAGGCGAAAACTATCAGTCATGCAGGTAAATTTGAGTTCAAAATCAAATGATATGATGAACAAAGCAAATATAGTGGAAAGAGATCATACACAATATCCGATTCATGCCTTCAACAATGTCACCATGTCCTTCTTGAGAAATAGTAGCCAAGTCAACCTTTTGAATTTCCACATGTCCAACAAAACCATGGAGAAAACAAGAAGCCAGATGTCGTTGGCCAAATCTGGGACATCCAGCAATCAAAATCCGGAACCCTGATTTCCTTTGCAACACATGAGTCCTACTTTGTAAGAAGCTACTCCTAACAGCAGCCAAAGGCATCATGTCAGGTGCACATCTTTCGTTCTCAACATCATTATTATCAGATGATGCATAACAATTTGAAGATGTAGATGATCCTGTTAAGAGGCCAACGTAACGAAGATTTCTCCCTATTTGTTTCGCCATATCTGCTTCCTTTATTAAATCAGGCAGCTGAGACCACCAATCACCACTAGACTTTCCCATTTTCTCCAGAGCAGAAAAAATAACTCCTTTTACCAGCTTTGCAGCCTTATAAAGCGGTGGAGGCAACCATATTCGTTCATCAAGATAAAGGGAAATGAGTAAATAAGATAGTGGTCCCAGCAGACAAGGAATAAGAAGGTATGCATGAAGAGGAGAAGAAATCACATCATTTGCAGCCATTCCAGCTTCTCTGCGAGAGCATGGAGGAGGAGCAGAGGCAAGAGCTACCAACCAATCCCCTTCCTCAACAGGAAAGGAGGCAAGCGGAAGGCTTCTACTTTTATCAGAGTCCTTTTCCGCAACAGACATAAGTTCATGCAAGGAACAATTCCTTTTTAAAGCAACCATTGCAGCCTGGGTGCAAAGAGCCTGCAGATCTGCACCAGCAAAACCAGCAGTTCGTTCTGCAATCCACTTTAGCAATGACCCAGACAATGGTTGAGGCCAACTTTCAGTATGCAAAGATAGAATCGAGGTTCTGTCCTGGACAGGTGGAAGCGGAAAGTAAATTTCACGATCAAATCGTCCAGGTCTTCTCAAAGCAGGATCTACAGCCTCAGGACGATTAGTTGCGCCAATAACTATAACTGAACCCCGAGACTTCAGACCATCCATCAGAGCAAGCAAAGTGGAAACGACTGAGTTATGTGTTTGATCTAGCTGTCTTGTCCTACAAGGAGCTAAACCATCAATTTCGTCAAAAAAGATAATTGATGGCTGAGATCTCTCAGCAACTTGGAACAACAGTCTTAACTGTCGCTCAGCATCACCAACATATTTTCCCAAACAATCTGCACCCTTCTGAGCAAAATATGCAATTCGTCTGTCACCACGAGCACATGAACCAATCAAGGCCCGCACAACAAGAGTCTTACCTGTACCTGGATACCCGTGCAAAAGAATACCTCTAGGAGGGGTAAGCCCAAGGTTATTATAGAACTCAGGATATAGAAGAGGCAGTAAAACAACCTCTTTCATGCATTGGACAACATCTTGAAGCCCTGCGACGGACTCCCAACCCTGATAACGTTTTTCATTTTCAGAAGAGGAACCTCCAATATATACAGGTGCAATTCTCAATAAATCTCGATTAAGCCTCTTGCCTTCACGTTTCAAAAACTCTTCATCCTCGCCACAATTCTCTAGCCATTTTTCTTCAGACTCAAAGTCCTTGCGGAAAGCATCATTTGCATGCTTCCTCATTTCCAAAATCATTTTTTTAGCTTTCAATTTCTTGATTCTTTTAGCATCATCATTCCCATGTCGTTGGAAAAGGTGTCGATGATCCACGCATGCGATAAGAAACTTACGATGATCAAAAATGCAACCATCAGCCCGAGCGCAAGGCTGCAACAAACATCAAATTGGAATTGAGTTGGGATGAAACATACAAAAATCAACTCAAGTACTAACAGATATATGGCAATGTTAAATACACAAATGATTAAAAAAAATATTGAAGAGAAAAAAAATAATGGAGAATCGTTTCCAACCAGGTGGTAAGTCTTAGGACATCGATCAACACGACACCCAATAGTTGCTCCTGGCCTCCCGCATCGGCTGCATTTTAATGCTCTTCCCCGGAAAAGTGCAGCTCTAACATTTTTTAGGCAACCCAGGCCAGCAAAATAAACCTACAAAAGCATAAAGTCATTGTAGAAAGAAGAAATAAAACAGAACAAAGCTTCTATTACAAAGACAATATCAGATAAATTTCGGACTGAACATTGCAAATTGGCATTCCCTCCCTCATAAAATATAATAGCAACAACAGCAAGCACAAAGCTTCCATCCCAAATTAATTGGGGTCAGCTACATGGATCGAACTCTTCTATTGCGCTCAATTTAGTGCAGGCACAAATTAAATTAAAAAAGCAACTAAATAAGCAACTATTAGAAAATTTAGTACTCGCAGAAATGAAACCCGCTCATGTGTATAAATGAAACTTCATCTTGCTTCTGATAGTTATATCATTCCCCTATATAGATAGAGAGACTTAACAACATACCCAAGAACTCTGGCTACTTGAAACCAAATTAAGTACGAAAAGTCCAGTTTGCAATCTAAAGTTCTAGCAAACAAGTATGACTATGAACTTTTGAGCATAATAAAATCTTAAAAAGGCAAAAACCAGCAGGAAGATGAATATCAACAACAATGTTGTGCAAGTAAAACATAACAAACATTTAAATCTTTTATTTCATTGACAAAAGTGAAAACTACAAAACCAGCCATAGTCTTAGAATACATTGTAGATTAATATATTTAACTAACTTTAAGGTACCTTCTTTTCTTTTCAAATAACTTCAGTGCCTCTAATAATTTTCCCATTATGCATAGTACCAGGCTTCAAGTTCAGATATGTTTGTAGAATATAAAATCTCAAAGAATAACTTACAATTGACTTATATAAATCAAGTCGATATAGAATGATAGGAGCCGTTGCTTAGTCATGAGATGTTTATCAAACACTTCCACACAGATCGATTCAATGTAGTTGATGAATGTGCTTCCACAACTACATAAATATATATAAATACATATATATTGGCAGATGTGCCAGCTTGCCACTTGATTTCATTATTTATTGTATCTTCATTTTCATTCAATTCAATTATCACAAGAGCTAAAGTTCAATGCTACAGCCTACAGCTGCGAAGTAGGAACTTAAGCAAGTTTTAGTTTCAGAATCCGCATGCATGCGATTTAATTCGACCTAAAACACATGGAAATACATCTTTGTCAAATAGGAAAAGCAACCACACGTCTCACCTTATCTAAACTCAGCAAAAGATTAATAATTTACTGCTTCGTAAATGCTAAACTAATAGGTTTGCAGATTGAAGTCTAGTTGTTAGAGCCTAACTCCATTATTTGAGAATTAAGTTGCTTGATGTCACTATTTATTTCTTCAATATTTCTAGAAAAAATGGGTCATGAATATCTTAAGAATTTAAAGTTATTTAACGCGGCATCTTGTGCTCAACTAAATCCTCCGAAAGATGTGAACTTTATAGTGGCTGGTGACAAGAAAGAACAGAATTCGTGGCATGAGAATAGAAAGAAAAGCTTGAGCATAGCATGTTTTTTGGGTTATGAAACTATACAGGCATGCAGGATAAGTTAAGTATTGCTTTCTGACCATATCCAACAGGTTTCATTAAGTGCGTATATGTTACAAGGTTTCAGTTGATCAGGTACACAACATGATTACTGTGTTCATGACTACCAAGTTCTTAATTTCTGCCATTGAAGCCACTAATAGAATCAATGAAAAAGATTGTACTAATCAAACCAGAGAATCATTAAGGAAGGCACAAACTTAGAGTTTGATACAGCAAGCTAAAGGAAAGGGTTGTCAGTGCATGCCATAGTACTACTGTAAAACCATATTTTGGACGTGTATTCATTATCTCAACTGTAATTGAACTGTAAGGTAATAATAGTTTGTGATAACATCACTGTTACCATCAAAATTGGCCATCTGAAGTGATTTTCCCCATTTACCCATTCCATGGGCACATTGATCCCTGACATACAATCTTTCTACAAAACCTTTATCCATGTTTATTTTAGGTCTCCTTCTTTCATGGTATGAAATAAAGAACTTCACTGGATCAATAAGATTCTTCAAAACACGAATTTATGAACTTTCCCAACTACATGCCTATGTTCATCGGAAACAAGCAAAAAGGGAGCAGCAAATTTACGGGATTACACTATTCTATTCATTGACAGAAGCTACACTAGGTAATAGCTGAACTCTCCGAGGCTATTAGTAACTCAAATTACATAATCATCAAATATCTTGTACAAACTCCTGAATCTGCAAGGGAATACAATAACTAAAATTATTAAAAAAAAAACACATCTTTTATTATTTCTTAAAAGTCAGAAAACATAAGAAACAATTCCAGAAAATATCAGCAATTACTAGAAACAACTAAGAAAAAGAGCATATTCTATATTAACAAAACATTTTGTATTTTTATACAACATCATGAATAATATCCTGATCTATCAGCTTAAGGGTTCTTCACATTTCATAAGGCCCAAAGAAAATTCACAACTAAACTATTGTGCATACGGACAGAAAAGGATACGATACCTCAAGTAACTATTCAGCACATTTATCATATGTGATACATGAAAAGGTCAAAAATCAACATCTTCCCTGAAAGCAAACCAGATGCATAAGTTTTAATAAGAAAGGCAGCTTAAGTCAATGAACCCAACCTCAGGACTCCACACAGCACAGTGTTGATGAACCCAAACACCAGCAATACCGAATCGATCATTTACAGGACCCAAGAGACGACCAAGCCAGCCAGGCTCATCACCGAAACCATCCCACATATCATAATTTGCCTCGTCTGAAGATGATAACCCATCATATGTTTCGTTATCACTTTCATTACCATCAGGAATCAACCTCTTTGGAGGTCTACCATCATTCCCTCTGCCACATAAACCACATCTACGTCCTTCTCTTATCCGTGGTTTGTCATTTTTATCACTCAATAAACGTTTTAACTTATCCACCTTCATCTCATTGCCATCTTCTGCGGGTTTGCTGTCGACGAGCTTGGTAATGTAAGATCCTCCATTTTCCGGTTCATCTGGAAGACCAATCGCATCACTGGTCTCCTTGTCATGTTTCTCTTCTTCATTACATTCAGCTTCATCAAGCTGCTCGGCGTTCTCCCCTGCTGGCTCTATATTTTTGCTCCCGATCAACTCTTCTTCAACCTTTGGCACATCAACACTCATTGCAACCTCTTCTTGCTCAACTAAATCTTTAGTGACGCCCTCCTCTCCATCTACCATCTCATCTCCGCCGCTAGTCACATTCTGCAAGGTCGAGTTTTCATCTTCTTTTAAAAAGGATGCCCCCTCTTCCATGTTTACAACGTCTTCATCTTCACTACACTCATACGGCACAAGTGCTACATTTCCCATATCTAAATCAGACAACTCTTTAACCTTTTGAACCCCTTCTCTTCTCGAATAAACAATAGGTGACTTTTTCGCTTCGGTTTCTTCCATCTTGCAATCAATCTCCTCTAGAAGTCCTTTTAACTCATCTGTCTCATCAAAAAGCTTCCTCCTACCCAAGGAAGCTCCATTCAGCCCAACCCCAACATTTCCAGCCCTAGATCTAAGCCTTGATTTCCAACTCCCACGCTCCTCCGAATCCCCCGAATTCGAAATTGGAGACGAGCTCTCCTCATCGTGATTTCCCCCCTTTTTACCCTCATCAGTCCTCACACTCATCCCACTCAAACTCCCAACCCCATTCCCACTCCCAACCCTCCGCCGCTTCCTCGCAGGCGAAGGAGACGAATCAAGCACCAGCGGCGCCCTCCTAACCCGCGTACTCCGCCGAAGCGACCCCCTTCCGAACCCCCTCCCCACTCCCCTCATTCGCCTCAACATCAACCAATCGATTCCGATTATACTCTTCCTCACAAATAGCATCCAATCTCTTCTCCCTCTTCCTCCCTGACTTCCCCGACTTCGACGACACCAAATCCCCACCCTTCTTCGCCGGAGACACACTCGAAGAAGACCGAGACAATCGCATGACAATAACCACACACTCCTCCACAGTCAAATCAAATCAATCAAACCAATCAACCAAACAACAAACACTCCGTAAACCCTAATCGACAAATACAAACAGACTCGCACCTGAACAATCCAGAGAGCACTCCACCCCCGACCCCGATCGATCGACGCGCCGCCGATCCTCAGAACCTAACGAGCGATCAATCGACGAAGACGAACAGATCGATTGGCGCGCTAGGGTTTTGACGAAGACGAAGTGAAACCCTAGATTTCGTTTTCATCGCTCGCGAGCAGTACTGACTAAGCGAAGGCGAAGCTGAGCGTACGCTTACATACATTCATTATTTATAAGAGAAGAAAACAAGGCAAAGCAAAGAAAGAAAGAAAGAAAGAAAGAAAGGAAGGACAGATTTTTGGGTTTCTTTTTCGTTTTCCCACCAAACGTTACCGCCAATTAGAGAGTATGATAAATCTCTCTACTCGTGTACTAGTGTGAGTGTGACAACGGCTATAAATCAAAAATAGGTTTTTTTTTTAAGTGAAATTTGGGTTTGAATAAGTGCGGTCGAGTTGAGCGATTGGAATTGGATTAATTGATCGGAAATCTCGAGTTCGTGCACTGAAAAATTTCAATCTGGATATATTTGGCATAAAATCTTGACTCTAAACGAGAATGGTGAAAAGTCGGCTGACTGATCGTCGACAAAATACTCTACAGAGATAAGTAAGAGATTAAATTTTTAAAAATAAATACGGTTAGACTAAGTGGTTGAAACCGATTAATTGAAAATCTTAAGTTGGATTCTAAGATTTTGGCGCTAGATTTTTAGTACAAAATCTCTTCTTAAATAAAAATATTAAAAAAAAGTCGACCGAACTGGTCCATGCAACTCGAGAAAGAGAACCAAAAAAAAAAATTTTAAGTACAAAAAATAAATTTCAATTTTTAATAGAATTTGAAAAAGGCTGAAAATGGAGCTACAGTTAACATATATAGCACGTGGGTAGGTGGAAGAATAGTAGTTGTTGACATAAGCACAAAAAATGTTTGTTGCTATATGTATATTTTGTTTTGAACATATATGGGTACAAGTTTGGTCAAAAAAACATATATGGGTACAAGTGACAAACACACTTTGAGATGAAAAATGTTTTAAACTATACCGTAATTCTCCCGCTGTTGAAGTAAATAAAATTTATCTTTATAGAATGGGACAAGTATTTATGATCGTCCATTTTGGATAGACTTCGACAACAGATAAAATAGATGAAAAGACGTTATCATTACATTGGTTGCTTAGCCTCCCAGGTTTGAACAACTGAGAGTGCTTATTATCTCTTTGACCTCCTAACTCCACCAAACCTAATATTCTAGTCTCTTCCACCACCAATTATTTCATTTCAGGCTCTTCCTAACCCCTATAATCTGATGATCTCTAATCCAAATTAAGTCTTGCTCTTACATCTTTGTGCCTATCAAAAAATTGGGTTCATTAACTTTCGAAATAATACACAGTGGGAAAATAAAGTGCTTTCACGATGGCTAGCTTATTGCTTATACTTTGCTTACATGAATAAGAACTTAAAGAAAGCAAAGTGCTTACCAAAATCAGTTTCTCTTATGAAAGAGTTTGATAGTTTTGAGTAAGGTGTCACCCAACGCCACATCAACCGATCAAATAAATTGACACACTTAAAGTCACTCACCTATTTGATAACAGTGTGATACACTTCAAAACCTGTGCATAAAAAGCATCACACGGGATCAAAGAGGCGTGTGACTTAATGTGCGACTTTAAGAGTCTCAAAATATCATTTCCCTTGCAAAAAATACCGAACACATAAATGGCAGAAAACAGATTCATAACAATAACTAGATTAACAAGTTAGTCTAATGCAACTTTATATAGCAAACTTTTTTTTTTCAGAATATAGAACAGAAACATGAACAGATGCAAATGAGACCAATAAAAACTTCAAATGAAACAAAAAGAAAGGGCCCATATTTGATTGGCAACACGTAACCACATTAAAGATTTGATAACTAAATTATACATACTAGAAAGAAAACAAAGATACAGATAAACAAATAAACATTGGCTTTCATGCATCGAGCATATAGCCACCAAAAAGTTGAGCCTCGCAAAAAGTATAAGGCGGCTCATTGAGAAGGACTACATTGAGAAGGCCATGTTATAGTTGGATGGTTAGCTACAACCTAACAGAACATGGAAAAGAGACCTACGTAATTCCAAACCGAACGACTCATTGCATTCTTCAAGCCAGCAGAAAGTTTAGTGTCCATCAAAAAGAGATAAATGATATGTTCATTCAAGCGGCTCACTCGTCTTCATCTAGTTCAGTGAAATCTTCTACGGGAATAGACCTCCCAGTTTGGTGACTCATTGAGCGCATTTCATCGATTTCAATACGTAACAAGGGGTCGCAGACTACTCTTCCTGCTTGCAGTATCTTCGGACAACCTGGGAAGAGAAATAGACAGTGCAAGTCTAAGAACAGGAATAAGTCTATTTAGAGTTCAATGGAAGACAAATGTACCTGCCACAGGGCATTTTTGTGCTTTCTTGGTTTTTATGTAGTGCATCACTGCCATCTTTTCATAAATATGCTTGCAGTCCATACTGGCATAGTAAAGGCAAGGAAGAAGAAAATGCAATGGAGTCAGTAAAATACAGATCAACTAAGTAACAACATTATCTTAAAGATAGACATCCATGAAAAAAAAATATATATTATGCAGCTCCATAATGAACCTCAAGCCATAAACGAGTTTGATTGTACTGGAGTTTAGTTATATGACCCATATCACTTCCTTCGCCAATTTATTGGTTACCAAGGTAAAAGCTTTCCTTAGAAAAACCTGCTCACGTAAAAAGGATCGATATTCTTACATTAATAAATGGCCATTATAAGGTGCTAGTGGATCATCTTTAGGAGAACGTTTGGCTAACATGGGATAGGAAATCAAGTGAATTGCACCCCTTTGTGCGAGTTGGATTCGCAGACAAAAACGCACAAATTTTTTTTATTTTTTGTGCTTGCGTGCTTCTCTAAGTACCACTGAATTGACTGTTGCTGCTTCTATTGTTAGAACTTACAGGATGAATTCTTGAAATAATGAACTAAAATACCACCCTTCGATAGAGATAGTATCAAGAGATGGGAAGACGCGACATAGGTTGTCTGCCAGGATCCTTTGAAGGGTGGTATATTAGTTCAATGCGATATAGGTTGTCTCCAAAAGCATGTTTGTTGATTTTTGCCATGCGGCACATTATCCGCAAGCACCCGCCCGCGGCACTTCTCCACGAGTCTATGATCACATTATCCCCCAACTTGACCACCTTTCAATTTTTAGCGCCCTTAAAAGGCCTCGCAGTTAAAGAGAGATCACTTCTCTTCACGAGTCTATGATCTCCACCTCAACACTCCACCTTGGATCGAAATCTATCCAAGGGATTTTTTCTCGTCCCCAACTTGACCACCTTTCAATTTTTAATCCGCATAGCGCCCCCGTGTGGGGTTTTATCTTAAAAGGTCTTTTTAGGTGTACTAGTTAAAGGGAGATCACCACTTAACTACTTCACTATAAAGTTTCAATTATCCGATGTGGGACTATTATTTCGGTCCACACATCTCAACAATGTTGCATAATATGAAAATGTGTGCGCTTCTATTGTAAGAACTTACAGGATGAGTTCAATAGCAAAATATGTCCACTACCTACAGTGTTCCAAAGGATCCTGGTAGACAACGTATATCACATCTTCCCATCTCTTAATACTCTCTCTTCCGAACAACCAATCGACGGTCATTATCTGCAATACAAGGCAAGGCCTTCCCATTGCCTTCTTCCATGGGGGTTCCTCTTCATGGATATGGAATCCCCGGACCTTGTGAAATTTGCTGTCTCATCAAAAATCTTTAGGTTTCGAGACTCACACCACAATCAAATGTAGCATACTGCATACCTATTCTAGCAAAGAAATTGTTGCAAGCTAATCTCTTCTCCTATCTAAGGAAAACACTAACCTCTTCTCCACCTTCTCCCTTCTACTCTTCATTCTAATCACCCAAACCCTGCAAAATCGAAGTCTATTCATGGTAACTGGGCCAAATAAGGATTAATATTTTCATAGATAAGAAAGATTCCAAAGATATTTGTCACAGCGAAGGTGTCTTTTGTGCAAAGGATAGAGAATCTCCTGACTGTGCTTCCTTTCAAGTATTTAGAAAATGTTGGCGGCCTCAGGATTATATGGATCACGTCTCCAGTTTATAAACCACATCTTGGAATAGTCTTTAATGATAATATTTGGGGATTCCTTAGGATAAACTCTTTGGTGAAGCAGGGTTTAATATTGTTTCAGTCATGCTCAAACACCTTTGGATTATTTCAGTGCTGCAAGTGCTTTTGGCATACACAGAAACAAGGAAATAAGAGAGTTTTTTTTTATCAAAGGACTTGAGAAAGTTTGGTAATGGTAAGGTTCAATACACCTCCTATGGATGATGGTATAAACACTCAAAGAGATACTTGTTTATCAGAATGATCAAGGATCTTGGTCAATCTAGCAAAAGCATCATCTTTGGGCTTTGGTCAGGGATTGCCCTCATTTGAGGAGCTACTTATTGGCTTATTGTTCTCCTTAGGTGGCTTCGGTAACCAATATTCATACTTTATCCCCAATAATCTCCAACACCTCTAAAAGCAATTAAAGAAGAAAAAAGGAGAGAAAAAAAAGGAGAGAACATGTACAGTACTTTCTCACGGGATCTCCAAGCTCGGTAATTGGTTTTCCACTTAATGGACAGATGATGTTCAAGAGGCTGGTCTGTGTACTGGTCACCACAATATCCTCTTGTTCATCACCTGGCATTGGTTGACCTGCATGGTGAACATTCTGCAAAAGAGTATTCAGAACTCCATATCAACAGAAAAGCCATATTTTTAAGTACTATGCATGGGTTGGAAAAATAATGTTCTAACATTCAATTGTTGTAATGCACATTTCACACATAATGGAAAGAAAATGATCAATGATAATAAATGCACAAAGCAAACAGCTGATCCTAGCAAGTAATCAAGCATACAACAACATAGCATCAATCCCAAGATCAGTTGGGGTCGGCAAAAGCAAGTTATCAAGAAAAAGAAAAATAAATGTTGAGAATGAAAAAGGAACATGACTTCTACAGAAATTTATGAGCTTTTAAAGAAAACGAAAACAAGTACTTCCTTGATACGTATTATTAGTCCCCTATAAGCCCTATCCATATAACATGGTCATGGTGTCAAGGCTCGAGTTAGAATGTATTCTTGGTGCCATGTGTCTTTTTGCCTTTACAAGTTCTTCGTTCGCTATTCATTTATCTCAATCTCTCTATGTATAATATTGAGCTACACTTGGACAGGAATGTGATAGAACACCGAAATTGGTGAATTGAATTGAGAGAAACAACAACGATTACAAACTCGAAAGTAACACAAAGAAGAGTCTTAAAACTCTCTCAACCCAAACTCCTAAGAGTTCCAAAATTACATTCAAGATGACAAGATGTTTTTCTCTCCCTCGCAGCCTCTATTTATACTACTACTATAAACTTACTTAACTACCCCTATAACTAACTTGGACTCACACCAATACTATTGCGGTGGTCCCCTTAAACTCTATCATTACTCCCCCCTTTAAAAATCAACCTTGTCCTCAAGGTGGTAAAGAGATAATGATGCAACAAGGAATATGGATCCACATGGGGATAAGATCTTAAGGTAATAGTAACCAAGCAATGATCCATATCAGTCGCGGAGCGCCCGGTGGAACAAGCAAGTGCTCCGGCATAATATCGAATGAAGGCGCTAGACTCTTAACCCAAGAAGTGCAATAGAAAGCTGAAGTGCTCAAAACATCAACATGAGTCCCCATCAATATGAAATTCAAATTAGTGTTGGCAACACAAGGCTTCGAGAACCTCAAAATAAATCTTCCATGAAGCTCATATAGAATGGCACGAGCTAATGTTGGAAGCTCAAACCCAAGAAAGTAAGGCAACAAAATCTCAAAGAAAGCATTCCTAGGCTCAATATCCATTAATGACTTTTCATCAAACACTTGTTGCACACTGCAAATGGCGACCAAAGCAAAAAGTAACAAATATCCGGAGAGTGTGTAGTCGAGAGAACATGCAAGAATCCACAACAACCATGTGGCGCAAGGGTGAGAGAAATCAGACTGTAGACTTGCCCTCAATAAGAGGACCAAAGACACCCATCAGCCCACCAAAAGGTGTCGCATACCCGCCAATTGGTCAAGAACATTTCAGCAAACACTTCCAATGCAACAAGATTACAGTCAATTTGCACATATGTACCTTTCCCCATCCAAATGAAACACCATGCCACAACAAACAACACTTCATGAGTGCACTCAGGGAAGCAATGAGTTGAAACTTGAACCATGGAGTACCCACATATAATTGATGTCGTTGGGTACCAAGACAACACAAAGCATTGTGCCATGCACCGCCACACAACAAGTCGTAACATCACTAAGCTACCATAACATGACGGCAAACCTCATAAAAACACATTAAGTTGTGGGGCAAACCATGAAGGGAGTAACCATAGTGAAGGCAGTGGAGTAGATTCCACTGTATCGATGAGAAAGATGTGGAGAAAAACATATGGTAGGAGATAAAACAAAATCCATAAGATATTTCTCGAACGACATAGTACCTCGCTTGTGACATCTCCTCGACTCACCCACAATTTGGTCATCTTCCCAAAAGGATATATTACTAGAAGTTTTGACCTAGCAAAAATGAAGGAAACAACACACCTAAAAATGAGATCAGCGAGCTCTCGAATGAAGATTGACGTTATCAATAAGGGTGGCGGCCACGGTGGCGGAACGAGGAAGGCGTCGTTGTCTTCAATACTCCTAACGCTCAAAGCTACATCTGTGATGTCGTCGTGATGCTGGATGTCATCGTTGATTGTATGAAATGTAAGAGTTGTAGAAGTTGCAAAAAGAATATGAGACATCAACATATTGGACGCCACCAGATCTGGTGGATCTGGTGGTTCTGGTTTGCCTACAATTAGCAACCCTTCGAATAACCCTAGATCTGACTGACTAGAAGCTTTTGGCAACAACGCTAGTGGCGAAGTTTGAATTCGCAAAAATGGAATGGAAAATGGCTTCACGATCTGCTTTGCACGAGTAATCGGCTGAATAACCGAGTTGGAAAAGACGCCTAATTTGATATTTGAATTGACAATGGATGGATCTGAAAGCACTGGCAGCTCCAAAGTGCGATCACCGTCATCATGTGAGATCACGGCTAAAGGTGAAGAATCACAAACTGACCATGTATCGAGCTTCTCTAAGATGTGATCAAGCACCAACTTAATTTCGTAAAGACCTCTTAACATCTCATCCGACAAAAACCTTGAATCCATTCTTGATTGATTATATTTCTGATGAAGATGCTCTGATACCATTGATAGAACACCGAAATTGGTGAATTGAATTGAGAGAAACAACGATTACAAACTCGAAAGTAACACAAGAGAAGAGTCTTAAAACTCTCTCAACTCAAACTCCTAAGAGTTCCCAAATTACATTCAAGATGACAAGATGTTTTTCTCTCCCTCGCAACCTCTATTTATACTACTACTATAAACTTACTTAACTACCCTTATAACTAACTTGGACTCACACCAATACTATTGTGGTGGTCCCCTTAAACTCTATCAGAATGTTAAACATTGTTGGGTTTCTCTATATCAGCTATAGCTTTTGCATCAGGTGGCTATCTAATATGGTATCAGCTGTTAGATCTATATGAGGGGACTTTCCGAACCTTACAATTCAAGATTTGATTCCGAGGAGTTAATTTGAATCCTTATCAACAATCATAACTTGACAAAAAAAAAAAAAAAAAAAAAAAAAACAATCATAAATCTTTACTTTAAACAATTCTTTTGTTAATATGCATCTTTAAATGTAAAAAAGACTAGTTGAAAATCCTAAGAAGTTGAAAAAAAAAAAAAAAAATAAGGAAGAAAAACAGTGACGGGATAAACTTTTAAAAAAATAAGATTTGGTTATTTGGCCATGAAAAATAGTAATGGCCCTAAAAAGGGTTTGGGAGACTAAGGCTATGTTTGACATGGCATATAAAAACAATAACTAGGTTTAATATGAGATCGTTATAGAATGTAGAAACCCTGAAAAAAAAAATGAAACATGCCTCCAAAGTTGGGCTTCTCCACAGCCTAGTAAAGCTAAAGCCCACACAACGACCCAACCAGCTTATCTTGCCCAACAAATTCAGTCATCTGTCTCCAAGCATGCCAAGTAACTTGAATTTCCGTGCCTAAATGTAATAATCCATGTTCAAGTCTTGAAGTCTCGAAAGTGACAAATACTTTCAATTTTTCCAGCTTTCAAGCTATATGTTTAAAGTGGAATCATGCAATTTTGCATGATGAGTGGAGGGGGGAGTTACACGCTTATTCTTGGTCAACTATTCTAAGTTACACGACATATATTTATTTTCTAATTGGATTAGTAATTGGTCTAGATTGAATTTTGAGTGCTTAGTAGATTCTCCTTTGGGACTGTATTTCCATCTCTGTCTTTTAATCTTTAGTTTAGTTCCTCTCACAAAAAAATAGAGCAAGCGGCCACGCTGTAAAGGAAAATTACCAATGGGTTCCTTAACACATCCATGTGTCTATGCAAATAACAATTGAAATGGTTGGAAAAGGGATGTATAGGTTTTGATTTCTTGATCCCTTCTTTTTTCCCCTTACAAATATATGGATCCTATTGCCAAAAAACTCAGGACGACAGTTTTCTTTCAAAGAGTAAAAAAGAAAATAAATAAATAATCAACTTCTAACTAAGTAAATACCAAAATAACAGAGGCTTATCCTTCTTGATGGTGGAATATTCATCAGAGCGTGACAAACTAATGAATGATTCAAAAATCAGTATTCTTTTAGTTTTTGCTAGTTCGCCTCTTTCATTGATGCCATGAAGCACCTTTAACTCAATTTATAAGGAACTTACGAATGTCACCATTGGCAATGTTTTCACTGTGAAAATATGTGCTAGAATAGGCATTGCATCCAGAAGTAATACCAACAGCCCACGATATGCATAAGCTTGCAAGCAATCAAAACTCTAGAATATGGCAGTGTCACTAATGTAGCAAGTCGTAGAAATAAACACACCCAGACCGCCTCCCTGAATTGTCGAAAGAAAGGATGATTCTGTGGAACAGAAGATGAACTAGCCTTGACCTTTGCAACCTCCTCCTCCAACAACTTTTTAAAATCCGTCGACTGAAATTAAAATCAACCCAAAGCATTAATAGCACAAAAAAATTACTAAAACCAATTCGATCGCCAAAGCATTATGAAGTTAAAAACAACAAAATTAAGAGGAAAATTGCAAGACTCGCCCCTTCCACTGGCTGGTAATTGTTCGCAACTGATTCAATCGCCGAAACAAAATGCAAACAATCATCTGACGCCCCTAACAACTCTGCAACTCCATCCTCAAGCTCCTTCACCTGCACAAACGAAAACCCTTAAAACTGAAACAAAAACAACAACAAAACCTCAATCTCAAATTGTCGGGGTCATCTACACGGATCAAACTCTTTCATTGCACTCGATTTAGTGCAATTGATGGTGTGCTTCACAAGTCCAATTTGTTTGATCCATTTCATAAAGAGCAACAAAAGTTTTACGCTGACAGTCAACCAGTCGAAATCCTCCCCATTTTTCGGGTATGGATAATAGGTTTGGCGGTATTTGAATGGTTTGGAAAGCTCACCATCAATTGCACTAAATCAAGCACAATGGAAGAGTTTGATCCATGTCTCCCGACCCCAATTAATTTGGGACTTAAGCTATGTTGTTGTTGGATAATAGGTTTGGCCCTTTGGGACCAAAGCCAAAGCCAAAATCCCCCAAACTACAAACAACGGAGATACCAAGAAAGCATTTTTAATTAAAACCAAAACTAGGGTTTCTTCGAATTCCTCACCATATGGGACCGGTTCTCTCTCTCCAAATCCACCGCAAGCCCCCTCATCACGGGCAAAAACTTGCGAATATCCTGAAACGAAACACGCAATCGATCATTACAAACTGAAATCGTCGAAAAAATTAGGGTTTGGGGGAAGTCCATTACAGTGATGAGGGATTGGTTGTCGGAGTAGAGCGCCGTCGCCGCGTTTCGCAATCTCCGAGAACTATCAGCGCCACAAGCGTCTGATGTCGACGCCATGATCAAATTCTAGGGTTTTGATTCGAAGAGTTGATCTTCGATTGCTTTAATGGCGGAATCGCTGACGATTTTGGAGGGAAAGTGCGCGCGTTCAACTGTGATAGCGAATCGGCCATGCTTTTATAGTTACAGTGTCGCACTATGTGGGGGTATTGTGAGCCGTGAAGGTAGATCTCGAGATTTGAGATTTATGATAAGTAAATCTTCGCCGCTGAATTTGTATTCTTGTCAGTGGACCTGTTATGGGCTTTTTTTCTTTCTTTCTTTTCTCGGTGTTACATGGGTTTTTTTTTTTTTTGGTTTTGCAGTTATATGGGTTTTTTTGTTCGTTGAGTTACGACTGGAAGTGCCTTGTTCATTTATGACTTGTTTGGTTAGAAGTGGAGTTAACTCTCAGGAAATAATTTGGAGGGAGTTTGAACTAATCTTGTTTGGTTGTCTAGCTTTCTTCAAGTTATCTCTCAATTCACACTAAGGGTGAGAGATATCTCCCCTACCCTCCTTAGGAAAGTAATCTCTCATGATTTTGTGGACACAATTATCCCTTGTTAATTACCTTTTATTACTCACATTCATCTCTTTTGTTTGAAGGGTATTTATGTCAATATGTGTCTTTCATTGTTTAAAATTTTGCAACATCCTTGCAAGTTTAAAGTTAAACCAAACATGAAAATATGATCTTTCACTGTGAGTTAATCCTTGGAGTTAACTCTGCTTACACTGTAAGTTGACAAAAACGAACCAAATGAGGCCTTTGAGGGGAGTTGAAACTAATCTTGTTCGGTTGCTCAACTTCCCTCCAAGTTATCTACCAACTCATACTCAAATGTGAGAGATATCTCATCAACCCTTTAGGGGAGTTATCTCCTAGGAGTTTGTGGACACAATTACCTTTCATTAATTGTCTTTTATTATCCACATCTATTTCTTTTGTTTGAAATGTATTTATGTCAATTCATATTTTTTATTATTTAAAATTTTACAATTTCCCTGCAAGTTTAAAGTTGAACCAAACATGAAAATATAATCTTTCATTGTAAGCTAACTCCGAGTTAATTCCGTTCACACTGTAAGTTTGCAAAAATGAACCAACCGAGGCCTTAATTAGTGACTTGAGTTCGAGTCTTAAAACTGAAAACACTAACGCTGAGAGTCATCCCCACCTATATAGTGCGTGACTTGGGGCAAATTTAGAGTAGTTGGATAGTTCGTATACATGGCAGTTTACACCCCGAAAAAAAAAAAAAAAAAAAAACCTTACCAACCTACAACTAGTTGGCCCAAGTAGTTGTAACGACCCGCATTTTTAATTCGTTGATTAATCAATAATCACAAAAATCATTAGTGGTTTAAAAGTTGACTAAGGGTCTCCGTAAGTCAAAATGCTTAAATATTTATAAAAAAAAAATTACCAAGAGAGTTTTTCTCAAAAAAAAAAAAAAAAAAAATTACCAAGAGGGTTTCTACCCATTCAAAATAAAGTTTTGAAACAATGAGTTGTCGTTTTAATTGTAGACTTGACTTCTAAATAATTTCTATGGATTCTTGGACTGAAGGATGAGTTGTAGATTCAAAGAAAGTCTCATCAAATTTTAGTTTGGTTTTAAACACATGCTTGGTTTAATTTAACTTGGAAAAAAAAAAAGTTTTGCGTTGGTGAAACTTTGATGGAATGAATATGACCAATGCGTTGTTATGTTGCTATGTTTTTATTTCAACTCACGTAAATGATTTGGTTATTGTTAATGATTTGAACTTTTTTTTCAAGAACTTCAAGTTTTACAAATAATTTTAAAAAGGATATGAACTCCAAAAGTTTGAGGAAACCTTCAAAAGAGAGCATGACTTGTTTAAATAAGCATTTTAGTCACTTAGTCATACTTTTATCCTAAGAACCAAGTGAAATAGAATTTCATGATTTTTAAGTTGTTGCTATGACTTTGGAGTTAAAGTATTTTGTTTTAAGTTGGCCAAGTGAAATAGAATTTCATGATTTTTAAGTGGTTGCTATGACTTTGGAGTTAAAGTATTTTGTTTTAAGTTGGCGTTGGTTCAAATGAAAATGCTTGAGTTGTGAATGTTCCAAGTTGGAAGTAAGGAGTAGTAGTTTGGTAGTATCGAACTATTTGAAAATTATGTATTTGTGTATAACGAACTTAGAAGAGTTTGTAACATAAATGCCTATATGAATAATTATAACAAATGAAAATAAGCTATGATACTTGGAAATTTTAACTAGATTCATGAATTAAGGAAAGCATAATCTATGAATAATGCTTGATTTAGCAAGTGGTTCTTAAACTATTAAATATAGTCTAAACGATTTTGTTGCACCTATGTATAATTGTAGATACGCAAGAAGGACTCAATTAGGCTATTCGAATTATCGAATCGACGTGACGACTTATGCGATTGTATTGTAAGTAAACCAATAAGAAATTCAATATTAATTCTTTTCTTTTTTGGCATATTTTGATAAAAAAAATATCTATTGTTGGCCTCCACTTCCTTACCGAGTGACCTAGGATCTAAGTGGTCGAGTTGAGTCGTTGTTTACTCGTAGTTGAGCATCCGAGTCACGCTCGTGGCTCCTAGACGAGATTGAATCCTCTGAGTGAGCATCCGCCAAGTATCGTGGCTCCTCACAGGACTTCAAGGATTCCATTGCGATTGAGCATCCGGCTGCGACTGTGGCTCCCTTTGGAATGTTTACTGGGGCTGCGGCTTAAGTGAGCCGACAGTGCCTAATGGATTTGGTATGGTTGAAGCGGACTTGGTCCCAACGTACCAGTATTGGACATTTACATGTTTTAAGTGGCTTTAAGCCCACGTGTAGAATGACAAGACCACTTAAGCGCCTATTATCCTTTGCTTCCGGGTCACTTGGTCTTTATCATTGACCATTGTAGTCTGTTTATCATGCGCTTTATTATTCTTTTCAACTTCATTTCCTTTCCCGCGATGATTTATATACTTAATTATTGTTTGATCTGAATTACTGTTGAACTTCTTCTGGATTTACTCACTGGAATTGTCTCCGCTTTTGGTGACAGTTGCAGGCATAATCTTCGAGCTCGAGAACATTGATGTGCGGCATTATACGTAGGTTATTTGATGTATCTATATCACATGCATACTATTTTATAAATGGGTATTTAGGTTGAGAGATACTTGTATTTCCCCTCGTCATTATGATTTGTACATTGTATATGTTGTACGGGGTTTCCACATACTAGCTTCCACACCTAGAACTCGTTGTGTGTTTAAGTTATTTGTTATCGCGTTTTCACCGCATTTAAATTCCTCTGCATTTGATTTCATATATATATACTTTGTTGTGTGGACTATCAGGTACTGAAAATCGGTTTGTGAGGCTGACTATGCATTTATTAACTCCGAACTGGTTTACCGGGGGTTAATGGAGGTCTAGTGTCGGGCGGTGCCCAATTTGTAGGGTTGGGGCCGTCACGTAGTAAAAGATTTGATTCATCTTAAACAAGGTTTCGATTTTGAATTTCATGAATGAAACAAAAAAGTTCGAACATAGACAACCACTCTAACAAATTGATTTGCTAATCTTAATGGATCAAATGAACATTCAGCTACTATAAAGTTGGTTTTTGAAAATTGAGACTTTAACAATAGAACTGTTTGACAATCAGTGATGGTGCACTTGACTGGAACAACTTAATCTATAATCGTATATAGGCCAATTCTAAAAGAAATGCTTCATGCATCGCACTGCACTATGGTCCTCATTACAATTAAAGCGACAGCCCAAATGAGTGATATTTTGAACTTCCCTTTCAAAAATAAATTTATTTTGGTCCATCTCACCTATACAAAAGAAAATATTTCGTCCTCCCCCCTCCTTACCTTATCTTACAATCCAATATATAACTCTTCAAACCAGACAATTCACCTACACATGTTTTCGAGATTATAATATTGTTTATGTGTCTCATCTAGAAACCAAAATATATAATTATTTTTCAAAGATCTAGAGAGTTATTATTATGACGGGGAAAGCCAGAACGGACACGGTGCCTCTTCAATACACATCAAGATGCCTACATGTAACTTTATGTAAACATTAAGGGATGCCAACCGCTGCGTTTATGTGTTCGGTTACAAAAATATTTTCCTATAATAAAAGAGAAGTGTTAAAATGACAACATGTAACATCGCAAGACACATTATCTCACAAAAATTATTTATATGCATCTCGAGATGCGAGCATATATAGATTTCGATACATAACATGCAAGTCAAAGTTACACAGAGGGCTCTTTTAAACTAATTTATTTAGTGGTGTAATATTGTTGTTGTTATTCTAGTATTTTCGTGGATAAAATGCATCTCATGATAAGATGAATCGGAGACAGAGATGACAAAGCAGCCACCACTTGCCACGTGGTGCCAGCCCGTCCACGAGGGAGAAGAAAAAGATCTGCACCGTTGCCAGTTTAATCAACCATTAATAGTTTATTAATTAAAACGGCCAAAAAAAGAGCTACATCTAACCAAATAGTAATTGGTTGATTAATCGTGATTAGTGATTATCATTAATTATGCCTGTATTAGTTCGATTATGACCATATATTAGAGGTGCTTCCACGTTGTGTCGGCGCCTGATTAGGATAATTAATAAGTTTTTTTTTTTTCAAGTGAGCATTAGGAGTGGACCAGTGGACTTCAAAAACCAGTAAAAATCAATGATGAACAGCGAATAAGTTCCTAGACTTTTATAAATTCATTGTGACCACTTGACTTAATTTTAATATGAAACCAACTTATACAGCCCTGAAACTTGTACATAAGGAGATTTAAACCTACGACACCACATATATATAGTCTTGATTACTTTTAATATATTTAAAAGTAAGACCATATGCCTCTTTAGACGAGTAAACATCGTTATTTGGGTGAAAAATCAAGTATAATGTAATTAACTCCAATAATTTTTTTCCACCATTATGCTGAATGGCTATGCTAATCTAGGTTTATAATTAATGGTTTCTTAATTTTGATCATCATATATGATCAATTATGTTCATTTCCTTTCCTATCAAAAACAGAAATATATATTCTTTTTTTTTTTTTTTTTTGCTTGAAAGGCTAGCTTGTCACTAGACAGCTCATTCCAACAATGCCTCCACTAGTCTCCTCACCTTATCACCATAAATCCATCCCTACATAATTCCAACACTCACCACATGCAACAAGCCCACCCCACTCTCTTTCTCTCCTCCTTCCCTCCATGGCTCCTCCACCACCATTGTCCCTAATTCTCCTATCTCTCCCATATTGTCTCCTCCTCCTCCTCCTCCAAGCCCAAGCCCAGACCGCGCCCGCTCCGGCTCCCCCCGGCCCCGTAAACATCACGGCGATCCTCGAAAAGGGTGGCCAATTCACCACCTTAATCCGCCTCCTCAACACCAACCAAATCATAAACCAACTTGAAACTCAACTCAACTCCTCCAACCAAGGCTTAACAATCTTTGCTCCCACAGACAATGCCTTCACAAACCTCAAACCAGGCACACTCAACAACCTCTCAACACAACAACAAGTTGCACTCTTGTTGTACCATGTCCTCCCCAAGTACTACAACTTGGCTAGCTTTGAGAGTGTGAGCAACCCTGTTAGGACCCAAGCTGGTGGCATGGATGGTGGGGAGTATGGGCTCAACTTCACTAGTCTAGGCAACAACCAAGTGAACGTGTCCACTGGTGTGGTGGAGACTCAATTGAACAATGCACTAAGGCAGGAGTTTCCCTTGGCAGTGTACCAAGTGGACAAGGTGTTGTTGCCTTCGGACTTATTCGGTGCTAAGTCGCCGAAGTCGGCTCCTTCGCCTTCGGGGTCTCCCGTCGCCGATACCAACACGACTCCTGCGACGAAGCCTGGTGCTAAAGCGGCGCCGTCGGCACCTTCGAAGGATTCGAGTTCGGCTTATGGGAAGAGCAGTGTTGGGGTTGGCTTGGTGGTTGGAGTTGCCTTGATGTGCACAAGTTTTCTCTCTTGATGTCTTTAATTTCCAACCATGGGCTTGGTCTTGAGTCTTCTATTCTACCAATGTTCTCATTTTCTTACAGCTTAATCAAGCCATTAATTTGTTTCATTGTTTTTTTTTTTTTTCATTTATTGAAAATTGTTTGAGTTTCATTGTTTGAGAAGTACTTTGATCTCTTCTATCTCTTTTGTTCATTAATCATCACTATGTAAATAATGGAGAGTACTTCCATATTATTCCATCTTTGTTTTATATATTCATATTTATTTGATCACTTTTAATTATGCTTGGCCCCAACCGACTTAATAGTTTGGACCGATCTTCTGTAGAGCTCGTAAAAGAGTGAAGTACTTGTGACTTATTTTTTTTTTAAAGAAAATAAAGATTTCATGAATCATTCATGACTCGATACAATTGTCTTAATAAAGTATATTATTGATTCGTTAATTCTATTTGTTCAAAAAATTGTCATTAATTTGATTGTAAATGCGATTGTACAAACTTGTGACTTATTGATAAAAAAATAAGAATGAAAGATCATTCTTAATCATTTTTGAAGCATATCATGTGAGGGTTTGAATTTAAAAAAAGTATTAGGTAATCTTAGCACATGTTATGCTACAAATTCAATCCCACCTTGCAACTTGCAATAACTTTTTGGTTATTATATAGTATATATATAAACCTAGATCTGTCGTTTGCAATTCAGATTCGCTTATTTGGTAGAGAAATATTAATTGTATTAGGTACTTGTTTTCATTTGTGCAAGTAAAACCATTAGTTACAACTCCTGAACAGCTAGCAAAAAAAAAAGAAAGAAAAGAAATTTTGACTCTATTCTCATGTACACATAAGATCTGATCTAAAACAAGTGATGGCTACTTGGCCTACCTATATAAACTAGTATATACATAATGTAATGTTTCCACACAGCTCTAGATATTTTTCATAAGATTTGGTTTTCTTTGTTTTGAAAACTACTTGATTGAACATTATTTCTTCTAAAGCCATAAATATTGTTGGAACTAGTTTTACCATTAGATGTAAAATTTTCCATTACTCAACCACCAGGGAGAGAATCAACTTATATGTAGAGAATCAACTTATATGTAATTCGTTATGAAGTCATATTTAATCGATTCGGGACTAAATCTTTCGGTCCACACATTTTCAACACTCCACTCCTACACAAGTATGCGTGTAACAGCCCAAAATCGCTAACCGTGTTTACGTCTTTAAACAGGCTCAACGACCCGTACTGTGGGACTCACACCGTGATATGTCCGTTTACCGAGGCAAAGGTCGAGGTACATTTTATATTTGTTGTGATGTATGCTTAGTGTATTGTATATGTGTAGACTATTAAGTTAATTTTCTACGGGTGTGTAGGTATCGAAACGAGCGGGGACGTACCTCAAGTCGCGTGTCAACGTGGGACCGAGGTAGCAGCATATTGGGGTAAGTTTAATTTATTTGAATTAAATGTGAATTTATGTTGGGTTAATAAGTAGCTAATGTGGCCACATTGAAATAACTATGAAAGTGCCTATGGTTAGTATAAAAAAAACAAGGCTCATTAGATGTGCATTGAGACACGCATTAACCCATCACGAGGCAAGGTGTCCAAATGTAGAGTCACTCAAAAATGACTTGAGGACAAGTGGGAAAGGGTGATCCATGAGATGAGCCTCGAGACACGTGTGCACAGAATAATATAAGGCTATATATGGTTTAAACTTACCACCATATAAATGTTAGTCAACAGTCTCATCTTCTTATCCTCACCAAAGTCAATCGGTGGAGAAGAGAGAAGAGAATCGCTGGTGGAGGAGAGGAGGAGAAGGAGAGAACCCATAGAAGAATCGAGGTTAGTTTGGTGTGGAAGTTGCGTTGTGGGATTGGTTTGGCAAGGGAGCTCGGGAGCTCCCGTGCTTCCGAGGAAGGAGACGACTCGACCCTCCCTAAACGAGCTGGGGTTGGATCGCCAACCCCAGCTGTGCGTGTGCGCCCCTTCGCTCTCTTGGGTTGGGCCGAGCCTGACCCAAAATAATAAAAAAAAAAAAGAAAGAGAAAAGAAGAGAAAAAAAAAGAAAAAAATGGAAAAAAAATTATAGAAAATTTGGGAAAAGTTTCGAAAAATTATATTTCGACAAAATAAATAGAAAGTAATGAATTTCTTTGAAAAATAAAATATTTGAAATTTCGGACGAGCCTTTTACGGGGGTTTTACCTCAAAAAGCGCGAAATTAGCGGATTGGCCTAAAAAAACGAGAAATTGGTCTTGAATTTGATTTGGCCTAAATTGGCCTAAAAAAACGAGAAATTGGTCTTGAATTCGATTTGGCCTAAATTGATACATTATTGAATGTTATGGAACTAAGGGGAGAACTCAGGAGTTTGGGCACGCATTTCGAATTGTCGAGGGATCGGATAGACTAGACAATCGTGAGAATTGTAAGTACAACTGTGAGAATTTCATATTTCATTTCATTCACCTTTATTGATTTATTGGTCTATTGGTAGACATTGCTACTTGAAATCTCACATCATGTTGTTCTTGTATCTATTCATGGGTGAATATTTGTTTCATTGACTCTGATTCCTACACTTGATGTCATTTTTGAAAAGATTGATGAAAAACATTCTAATGGGATAATTTGGATTTAATTGGACTTGTATTCGATTTCCTTTGGGCTTTTTTGTAGCCTAACTTGTTTTGGAATCCTAAAATTTTGGAATTATTTGTTTTTGAAATTAAATTAGGGATTATCTAGTGTCCATTGCACGAGAGATGCGCGGTTCACAGGGACATGGGTCTACCCGGGTTCCGGCACTCACCACTACACTTGCGCGACACACGAGTTAAGAGACTCGGGGTGGTCGGCAAGCATGAGATTGATGTTGTGTAAGCGTAGAGCGCAACTCCGCTAGTTGTGTGAGATATGTTGAGCGCAGCTCCATATAGTAGTGGAAAAGGTTAGGTGATAGGTCACACCGCCGACCGGACGTAGATCATCTCGACTTAGCATGTGTCTGTCTCTACATCTTTAACTGTGGTATTTACTTGCATTACTTGTTTCAACAATGTATTTCGCTACTTTATGCTTTTAAATACAATTCGTTATTTTGGAAATGTGGCATAAGATTCTCCAGTTAGTACTTAAATATCACTATACTCACCGTCTAGTTTGTGACGGTGAGTGTAGGTCCGTCGAGCAGCAGCAGACCAGGGAAGGAGAAGATCAACGACTTCCTCTGAGCAGTTCGGCGACTCTCCTCACTCATTTTGTATGTCTCGACTTCTGTTGTATTATTATTGTTTATGTCATTTTGGGTTGTACATTGGGTTGAGTGAATAGTCTCATATGTACGTGCATGTGATGATGTATTTTTTTGGTTTTCCACACTTAGGAATTTTGGAGAATGAATGCTTCCGCTTAACATGATAATGACATTGGAATTAACTTTCAATTGAATAATATAATCAATACATGGATTTAGAGGACTATAAGGACAAAAGGCTGATTAATACGTAATTAAGTCTTATGTGGTTAGAATTAAGGCTTGAGTACGGATTAGGCCGAGCGGTGCCCTGTTTAGAAGTTGGGGCCGTCACAATGCAGATCTCTGTCAGCGCCGATATTGTTATTAACTTAACCATCTTTAACTCTTAAGTGTGGGGTTTTAACTCAAAAAGTTTTGATACTATTAAAAATGAAAGAAACAATTTTATGTGCTTTTTTAAAGAAGTCATCTTTAATCGATGTGAGACTAAATCTTTCTATCCACACATCTTCAACATTGGAAGATATAAAGGAACGATCAACCAACAACAAGGCATTGATTGTACAAAATAAAAATAAAAATCAGGGCGGGCATTTAAATGTGATTTCTACTCTGGTATAAGTCAGCATATTCATCCATTGTAGTTAGGGATGCAGGTGGGTCGTGGAATCCCCATTCCCCGCGGGGATTCGCCCCAATAGGGATTTTTCGCCAACTAGCCCCACGAAGCCGAGGACAATATTACCCCTTCTCACCATGGAGAATCCCCATGAGGATTTCCCACTGGGATACTGAATATTCTTTGTGAGAATTGCATCAAAATCATTAAATCTTATATTTCCCTTTTTCATATAGTGAATGTTTCACATAAAATTTGAAAACCGACCTACAATTGCAAAAAAAAAAAAAAATTTAATGATTTTAATTTCGAATCTATAACATATTTGATCTATTTTTTTTAGATATTATATGAAAAAAGTGATAGAGGTAGGGGAATTCTCGTGGGCGGGGATCCTCGCTGGGTGGGGAATGAGGGTCAAAATTTTTTCAATGATAAATTTCAAGCGGGGAATCCCCACCTCGTCATAAGTGGGGATGAGGATGATGATTGCATTCATCGCTCCAAACCTGTCCCACTTGCTTCCCCAATTGTAGTCTTTCATAAGCCTCGAGATCTGCATAAATTGATATACTGACGTTTTTTTTTATTAATTTTTTAAAAAATATACCGACATTCTTTTAGAGGAGTAGACAAAGAGAAAACAGAGGACAATATACTTGCGGCCCACTCTAAGAAAAATACAGAGCACAACCTTGACAAAAATAATATGAGGTCAGTACATTTGAGAAAAAAAAAGGTATTAATCTCAAATTAGACTCATTTATTACATAAAATTAAAATACAAATAATCAAAAAAATATATATGCTATAATACATTGAAAAAGCCAATTTAATTTTTAAAGTAATATTTGTAACAAAAGAGATTTTTAATTTAATGATGGACGGAGGCGTACTCCCTAGTATACCTGATTATGGGCTTGGGTACTCGCTCGGCCCATCCAAGCTCATAAACAAATATTCGGGCTTGAGTAGCTTATTTTAGAAAAAGTTCGGCGCAAGCTCAAATCTAGTTAGACCCACTTTAGAATGGGTTGAGCTTGAGCCACTTAAAAAAACTTAAGCTTGGCCCGGATATAAGTTAATATACAAATATATTTTAAAAAAAATTAGTGATGTAACTGTGATTTGATCCTTAAACATAATGCTCAAATTGAGTGATGCTTACCATTAAAGCAACTTTTCATTTTTCAAGACAAATGAATATATAATATATACATAGAAACACATGTAGTATTGAAAAGTCCAGAAAACTTTATTAAATGAATAAATAATTTATTTTTTATATTTTTAGTATTAAAATATTTATATATGAGCTTGATGGGCTTGAGCGATTTTATATTCTTTACATGGGCAGGACTTAGACTTATGTATAGACCAACATATATATAGTGGGTTGGGCTTGAGCTAAGGTCTTTAGGTCCGACCCCGGCCCATGAATAAGTCCATTCCTTGGGATTGAAATTTGCATATAATAAACTTGAGTTAGAGAACAATATTTCCAGTTAGGAGTAGAAGATGGATAAAACTATTAAAACATAAGTTTTGCAAGTTATCAAGTTTGGGGTGCATGCTTATCAGAATCATTTCTTATTGAAAACAAATGAGTTTCAAGTACCACGATATCACATGAATGTAACCAAAAATAAAATGAAAAAGTACATCCCACCTCTGAAAAAAAATGATTTATTATGTTTCTAGTTAATCAAATTTTCTTATAAATCAATTTAAAAACTCTACAAGTTATAAACCACTTCAGGATAGCTACGATGGATGAAGTTTAACATTTTTGACTAAGAGAATTTGAAGTTTGAGAGTTTTGTAAAATGCATAATAAATGTTAGACCTTTAATTAATATTAAATCTAAGTTCATCATGAATTTTTATATTATTGAAACTAGTCATCGATGACACGTGCTCCGCATCATCATTTTTCATGTTTGGGACCGACAATGAATGTTGCTTTTTATTTGTGCTCAAATATATTTTTTTTTTTTTCACATAATCAACACATCTAAATTAGATTGCTACCAGTGAAAAAGGCAATATAATCACAAATTAATTAGGGAAGAAAAATGATTAAACTACAAAGAAAACAATAATTCTTTTTCAAAATTTTCTTCGGTGTACAACAGCACTCAAAACTCTTAGTCCACTTTTTTCCAAAATATAATCATCATGGATTTTTATATTATTGAAATAATAATAATAGGTCTATTATGGATGTTAATTACAATTATAAACTTCACGAGTTTCTTGCGACTCACCTTAGTTATAGTAAAATGATCGTTCGACCCATTTTGAGCACTAACTTAAGTGCACTCACTTGTTGTCGTTGTTCAATGTGAGCGACTCACATCTCGAGGTGTATCATACGGTCTCTGCAAATGCGCTTAAGTGGATGCCTAAAGGGAATCAAGGTAGCAACTCCCGTAGTTATATTGGTTAACAATAATCGGTTAGATTATCTATCCATTGATTGCAATTAAGCTTGTCATCCAAGAAACGACGATCTCGAAGCGATCGGACGGCCAATACGAAGGAACCATCACACCAAAAAGGACGGACTACCGAAATGCGACCTCCCCAAAAATAAAAATAAAAAAACCTAAAACCCTCTATAAACCCTAGAACAGATTCTGCCGAAATCTGTGAATCGGCGCATCGGCCATGAATTTCCGAAACGTGAAGGTCCCGAACGTGCCGGGCGGCGGCGCCGCCGGATCCGCTCTGGTGAAGTTGGGGGTGGTCGGAGGGATTGGGCTCTACGCGGCTCTCAACAGTCTCTACAATGTCGAGGGAGGACACCGCGCCATTGTCTTCAACCGACTCGTCGGTGTCAAAGACAAGGTTTGAGATTGTCTTGTCTGCTTGAATGCTCGTGTTGAGATTTGTGTTATTTGTTGATTTGTGTTTCATTTGGGAACCTGATTTGATGTTTCGGTTGGTGAGTGTGGTTTTGGTGTTAGGGTTTTGGGTTCTTATTAAAAATGTTGTCTTTTGAAGATTGTGAGAGCGATTTTTGGAAAGCGAGCCATTAATTGCTCTAATTCGAGCGCAATGGAAGAGTTTGATCTGTGTAGCCGATCTCGACTAATTTGGGATTTGTAAGGCCTGATTTTGAGTAGTGTGGCCCCTTTTTGTATTGATAATGGGGTTTCTCTAAAAAAGAGAATTCTGATGTTCATAGATTTTGATCCAGTAAGTGAACTGATTTTGGAAGATTTCTTGTTGGATAAGTTTGTTTGATGAATGTGGTTTTAGTGTTGGGGGTTTGGGTTCTTCTTATTAGAAATGTTGTTTTTTGAAGTTTGTGAGACCTACTCATGTTACCACCTTTTTGGTTAATAATGGGGTTTTCTGAAAAAGAGCTTTCTGATGTTCAGATATTTTGATCCATGCAGCCAACCCCAACTAATTTGTCGTTGTCGATGTTGTTAGAGGACCATTTTTGTTATTCTAGTTTGAATCATCTTAGCATTATTGTCTAGAATTTTCAATTCGTTTGGAAGGTAAATGTGATATAGGGATATAGCAGTAGAAACTTTTACTAGTTTACTGAAAAATGTAGCTGAAGTGCTTCAGAACTTTGATGTTTTTTTGATAAGAAAGAAACCACAATTGCCCACTGTGAGGCTCAAACTCCCAGCCTTTTAACCAAGTAAACTCATACCAAACCATTGAGCTATCCTTCTGGTTGGTCTTCAAAACTTTGTTGTTTGATGCTGGATTGAATAATGTGCGAGTTTTGGTGTGACGTTCTTTAAGAGTCATGCTTAGTAAGTTGCTTCACATACAAAATTAAGGTGCAGTTCTAGATTTTTGTCTTTTGTGTGGTTCATCTGTCCAGACTTTCGAGTTAGTTTTCATAGTTTGCATCTTTTTTTAACTCTAAATGGGATTGATGATTTAGTAATTGTCTGGCATGCAATGCTTTATAATAAGCACCTTGGTTTGACTTTAGATTGGATTGATAGAACGCTGATTAATGTAGTGTGCTTTCTTTAGCTGTTAGTTCCTAACTTTGATAATGGGTACAGGTTTATCCTGAAGGTACACATCTTATGATCCCATGGTTTGATAGGCCAATCATTTATGATGTTCGTGCACGCCCACATCTTGTGGAGAGTACATCAGGAAGCCGTGATCTTCAAATGGTAATTCTCATTTCCAAAAATATTTCTCTTTAACTTTGTGTAATCGTGTATGGGACATTGTGGAGATAGTTATTCTCGTCTATATGTTTTTAAGGGGTCATGTATTAGGAGCCTGTGCTTGTCTTTGCAATGGATTTTTGCTGCTTTGTTAACTGTTGCATTATTGATTGTGACAGTTTATATTCTGCCCATTTATTTTTATCAGAAGAAACAATTGTTTTGCCTCTTTTCCGTCTTGTTCTTGCATAGTTGCTTTCGCTACCTACTCTTCCTTTTTGAGTATCTTGTGCCTGTAGAAGTAGCTTTAGAAACATTATGTTTTGTTCCATAGTTTTTTTTTTTTTTTTTTTTTTTTTTTTAAGACGAGTCACGAGGACAGTTAATGTTAATATATCTTTCGACATCGTGACGGAGGGTATAACTCACGATCATCGGCTTTGATCACGACACTAGGCATTTGATTAGGTCATCGCGCATTGATCCAAACTCTTTGTTGCATATCTTTGATACGAACCTCAACCCATTAATTTCTTTGTGCTCTTGGAACCATCTTGAAACCCACCAGCCAACACCAACTCGATATGGATTCTCCATTTCTAATTAGAATTGTTGTGGTATGGAAAACTCGGTAAATATTGACCAAATAAGGCATGAAAATACTCCCACGATAATTTGTGATACATGAAGAAAATCGAAAAAACCCCTTTAGGCCGGTGTACTTTGACCCACCTCTGGGAGGGGTGGTGGATGGAACCAATCGGAAATGAAAATTGTGCTAGTGAAGCTGGGAAACAGACCGCAGTGCAATGACTGGGAGTCGTATCGGAGGAGTTTTGAGCATGAGCTATTACTCCTGCAACGACAAGAACCTGAACTCTCTAAGGGGCCACCAAGTACCAACAACCAGAATCTTACAAACTCTACCAACAACATGGACGGATGCTTTGCTTCATCTAAATGTGTAAAGGATTCTAGCTGCACCTAAAATGATTTCATCTGTTTGCTCCAAGTCAGTCACTTGGTAATGATATGTGTGCTGTTGTAGTTGAGCTAAATCAACAGAAAGCAACTTAGGACGAGGCAGGTGGGAAGATTAAAATATTCACTAACAAAGCTGATTTATCTGCCGCAAGGTTGCCTTTTTTATTTGCTGTTGAACTTAAGTATTAAGCTATTAATCTCGTAGAGATTTCATAGCTATTTTTCTTTAAAACTTATTTTATTGCTATTTATGATGTATCTTTAATTCTCTTCTATTGTTGCCCATCAGATATTTTATCTTTAGTGCACATAGTTCTGTTAAAGTACGATTTTGCAACATTGGTAAATAAATTTGAATGTAGGCCATGAGAAAGCAACGATGGTAATGAGTGATTTGAATTGTCAAAAAAATACGAATCTCAGAGGATGCCTCAATTCTGTTTGACCTCAATTATTGATGTGTATCTATATCCCAGCATTTATACGTTCTCGAGATCCCTAGTTAAGTGAGCATTAGTTGAATTTATTCACTTAAAAGATAAAAAAGATCGTTTTACTTAGAAAACTGGTGAATTGCTACTCCCAAATTTATATAGGGGCATTTCTTTGATCCCAAATTCTTAGTCTGGTGGCTTTTCTGCTTAAGGGGGTTATGCCCTTTTGCTTTATGCTATATACTTCATCTTTTGTATCTTAGATTGTAATAGTTTTTGTAAGACATATATATCATGGATTCATGCAGGTCCGAATTGGGCTTCGTGTTCTTACACGTCCTATTGGAGATCGACTACCTACAATCTATCGATCTCTTGGTGAGAATTACAACGAAAGAGTTCTGCCTTCAATAATCCATGAAACTTTGAAAGCTGTGGTTGCGCAGTATAACGCCAGCCAGCTTATTACGCAAAGAGAGGTAAGCATCTATACCAATACTTGGAAGCTGTTCAAATATTATTCTCCCATGATGCAAAATTGAATCACTATTTCTGTGTGAATTGTTTGGAAATATTGGTGTTGAAGGGCCTTTAGATTACTTTCACTAAAAATTCCATCTAAGATGGTAGCATTTTTGATCAATTTTCAACTCGTTAGCATCTTTTGGCTGCTTTGCTGTATATTATAGTACAGTATACAACTTTTCTCTAAACTGCTCAAGTGGCTTAATTTGGAGGAGCTGCTGCTTAATCTGTGGCTTCAACTCTTCCTGATATATAAAAAAAAGTCAGCATTTTGTTGACTGATTAGTAAATGGGGTTAGTGGGGGAGATAGGGCGAAACGAATAAAAGAAAAAAAAAAAAGGAGATTTTGAAGCAACTGAAACTCGCCTCGTAATATTTGTTTTTTCAGGCTGTAAGTAGAGAAATAAGGAGAATATTGACAGAAAGGGCAGCAAACTTCAATATTGCTCTTGATGATGTATCCATCACAAGCCTTACTTTTGGAAAGGAATTTACAGCTGCAATTGAAGCTAAACAGATTGCAGCACAAGAAGCTGAGCGTGCTAAGTTTGTGGTAGAGAAAGCTGAGCAAGACAAGAGAAGTGCAGTCATCAGAGCTCAGGTTGGTTAATACTTGATTTTTGACTTTAAGTTATTATGGTCTTGAGATTCAGTACAGTGTGAACTTATGCTTAATTTCTGGGAATGCAATCATCTCCTTTTGACACTCTTGTTTTCGATAACCAGGGAGAGGCCAAGAGTGCCCAGCTGATTGGTCAAGCTATCGCAAACAATCCGGCCTTTATAACACTGAGAAAGATTGAAGCGGCCAGGGAAATAGCGCAAACAATCGCAAACTCAAACAACAAAGTGTACTTAGATTCCCAAGATCTGTTGCTGAATCTTCAGAAGATGGAGTTGGACCCGAGTGGTGGGAAGAAATGATTAAACTTTATCTGCCTCTTTTTTGCTCTACTCCGGTTCCCTTTGTTTGTTCTGAATGCTTAGTCGAAATGTTGCTTCGAATTATTCCTTTGGACACCCTGCTTGGTTAGAAAAACATGAAATAACAGTTCAATAGGAGCTCAAAAACCTTCAGCGTACCCCTTTAATTAAGCTGTTTTATCAAAGGCGATCTTGTTTTGAATTTAGATTTGCTCTACCTTCTTTTTTCTTGGTAACTATGTCGATGAAATCTCTAGTTAAGGGGAATTGAGTTGCATCTATGTCGATGAAATCATATATTCTATCTTTATATTGTCTCGTGTTTTTTGTCTTCGTTTTCGTAGGCTTTTGCACTTGTTAATTGCCTATATGGTTCTTAAGGAATATATGGTGTGTTCAGTTGGATTGATAGGGTTGTCTTGATAGGGTCGGATTAGCAAACATTGGATTACATGACTATGGATTAGAGGTAATCCGAAGTTGGAGACTTGTTCGGTTGGCATGATATGGTTTTAAGTGATTAAAAGAAAATGCCCTTTTTACCCCTCCCCATATAAAAACCCCAAGCTTCATCTCGTTCTCACCCCGAGAAACCGCACGAGGAGACCGAATCCACAATTTCGATCGTCGACGAACCCTACTCACGCGTCGGGGAAGAAGAACAACGAAATGGGTATGTCGAACTTCATTTTCCTCTTTAATTTTGACTGTTTTGGCTACCATTCTCCATCCTCCACACTCCATTAATGGAGAACAAACCCTAGACCGTTCCAACTGAGACACTCCCGTTGGGAAGAAGAAGACCGATTTTGGTGATGGTTTTCTAAGTGATGACAGAGTTGAGATTACGAGAGTTAAAAAGTGTTTTAATCAATTAATTGTGGCAATATGATTTGATGATTTATTTCATTCTTAATTTTATCAGTGTTTCTTGTTGAACAATGTTTGGACAATGTTTTTTATTGGCTGATCTCTTGTTGAAGTTAATAGAATAGCATTCATGTGTTTCTTGTTGAAGTTTTTTATTGGCCGATCTCTTTTAGTTATATATACAAGTTAATAGAATAGCATTCATGTGTTTCTTGTTGAAGTTCTTTTTAAATGTATTATAGAAGAAGATATGTGTGGAACAATTTCTACCATACGACAAACTTCAAAGATTCTTCAAGGTGAATTTTAACTCAGTGTTGAAGATGCAATTTATGATCAAAAAGAGAGAAAAGCTTCTTCATCACTCTCTCTTGATGAGTCTGTGTATTGATGAGTCTATATTGATTGTTTTTCTTATGATATGGTGTGTACTGTTTGGGTTTTGGTTTTATTGATAAGGAGTGATGACTGAGGATCGGCTAGGGTTTCAAACCTGCACTAAACGGAGGAGGACGAGGTTGATCAATTCCCAGAGACGAAAGTGAAGGAGGACGAGGTCGATCACGACAACCAAATAGATGGAGGACGAGGCGATCACACAGAGCCGTTGAAGATGGAGATGAGGCTCGGCTAGGGTTAATAGGGAGGATGCGCGAATGTGAAGACAAGGAGCAGTGGTTTCGTTTGGTATAAGTGAAGGAGCAATGGTTTTGTTTGGAATAAGTTAAGGTCATTTTCGTCCTTACACATATTGGGAGAGATTGGATTAGCTAGTGATAGGGTGGGAGTCCACTTTGTTTAGTCCAAAGTTTGTATAATAACTTAATCCGATTGCATTATCTAATCATGTGAAGTGAACAACGGATTACATCTAATCCAACGAATTACTTAAGTAGTCATGTGAACCGAACAAGCCAATAGTCTAAACTCTTGTATGAATCAAGACTTGAACAAGCAGGTTGCTTTGAAAAGTCAAGTAGTAATGAAATCTTGAAACCAACTCAATCTCACTTTTTGTTACTAATCTATGCTTGGGCATTGTTAGCCCCATTTGGAGAGCGGCTTTCTCAATCCAATTATTTTTATCTATGAAACTCGAACGCAAAATCTTATTTAAGGGGAACCGAGTTCATTATCACTCGACTAACCAATTGTTGCTCACTTAAGGGAGCGCCCACACACAAAATAAAACTTATTATTACTTGCCACTCCATTTTTGTGATTTCGACTAAAATACCCTACCAACACCGAAATGCCCTATCTCGAAAGAGAAGTGCTAGAATGACAATAGCATGTCACTCCACAAGACACATTGGCTCACAAGATCCATTCATGTGTGCATCGGGATGCGAGCATACACATATATCGATGCATAACATGTGGGTCGAGGTCGTATGGAGGGCTTTTGTGAGCCAATGTGTCTTGTGGAATGACATTGTTGTTGTCATTCTAGTATTTTCCATCTCGAAAAAAGACGCCACCAAGGCATCAAGGAACGTTTCAAAACCTACCAAAGTATATCTGGTGAGAATCATGAGATTGACGAGGCATGACTTGGTCAAAGTTGAAGTTGGGGGACCACGTTCGACATGCAATGCATTTAGAGCGCATTTTTTTGGGGTACTATGGTGCCCAGGATAACCCTTGATTAATCCATAGGAGAGTTAGAAGACTCGAACTTGAAACCTCTTGCAGGCCCAAAGTAAACAACTAGTACATAAGTCCCAACCGGTACGCTAAGACAATAGTTGGTTTTCAGATGGCATAGTTGGTGCCTAGCATCAAATCAAGTAAATTTTTAGTATTTAGATCATTTAGTTTGGTTTTAATCTATAAATCAATGTATCTTTATTAGGTAATTGATTCTATATCTGGTCATGTTCTATTGAATGTATTGAGCCATTCTATGTAACTTAAAAAAAAAACAGGTAATAATACTTAGCATACTCTTGTCCTTGTATTTTTTTTTTTTTCAAATTTAGCAAATAAGGAGTTCTTGAAACCAACTTTACCCCTCTTTGTGGCTTTGTGCCAGCGATGTAGAATGAGAATATGATCTTATATTCACTGTTTTCCCTGTAAATTAGGCATTTGCATGTGTTTTGGTCATATCCTTGCCTAGTAGTGATTTGTTTGCATGATGAACTGTGAAATAACATGGCCAATAACATTGATTGTGACTCTTCTAGTGCAGCAGTGTTGGTGTCATTGATGTAGGGTGTTTGTTTTAGTGGAATAATTAGCTGAACCATAGACTGTGATATTCTCTATGATCAAAAGTTGAATGGGTGACTTGTACATGGATTAGCCCGAATAGGAACTTCTCACCAACTTTAATGCTGATTTGGCTTTACGGATTCAAGTCTCAACAAATTTGGGAATGAGTTAATTTGATATAAGTAGTCGACCCCAACTAATATGAGATTGAGTTTAAGTTTCAATAAAACGAACGCAATGATAACGTGTTCAACGATCTCGAGTTCGAGCCCTGAGTATGGAGCTGCTAATAAATTCGCTTGAAGAGAGGTTGTCGCCTGCGTGGTCCTACCCGCCTCGAGGTCAGAGATTAGTCGAAAATACAAGCTATGGACACCTTGTATGAGAATAAAAAAATTGCAGTGATGACGTGGTCAGTATTCATTCATAGTACTTATTTAAGGAAATGCATGTATAACTTGAGCAATATAATGTATGCCACCACCTAGGGGAGTCAATTTTTCGGGCCCAGACGTGTCCGAGTCTGGGGACCTTGACATAAACGAGCATTTGCATTATCCAGGTTCGGCCCGGTTGTAAATTCAGACAAATATACCTTGTCCATATCCGATTTACTTTTAATCTGGATTGTCCAAATGTCCGGATTTTTGTTGAGTTTTTTTAGAAATTATTTTATGTTTATAAACTTTTTAATTATTAAAATCATTCTAAATTCCTCATAATATAATATTCTCTAACATAATTTGAAAAAGTAATGTTCAAGTTGTATTTAATATTTTAAGTTACAAGACATAATAATGTTTCTTTGTTAAAAAACAAAATGCAAAATGTTGTTTAAAGCAATTTGGCTAAGTCTCAAAACTAAATTGTACATTTTCTATGCAAGTTATGTAGTTTCTTTATTTTTATTGTTGTTTTTGTGAATTATACTATGTATGGAAGTATATTTTCAAAATAAAATAAGTATCTTTTGAAATCCGAGCAAGGTCTGGGCTTGAAGAGTCTTGTCTAGATTCGGCCCGAATTTTAATTTTGGCATCAAAATCTTTCCCAGACCTGACCCGTATTTAAAAATTTTTTGTCCAAACCTTTTTTTCGGTAGAGACAAAAATCGGTCAAAAGTTCCAACTTCCAGGACAAAAAATTGACACTCCTGCCACCACCACTCATGCGTGCTTCTCTAAGTCAAATTGGGAACAACTATGATAATAATTGTGTTGCCTAGACATGTAATTACATGATGAAGATGGTGATGAGACTGAAAATTTTAATGGAAGTTCATCATATTAAGTTCCAACTTCCAAGATATTTAACAAACAACGCACCAAGCTTTGGAAATTACCACAGCATTTCAGAGCAAGTTTTTGTAGGGTCCACCAGGGGTGAATTCTCTTGACATGATTTTCTTCGTATTTAGGGATTGAACTTTTTCAATTTTTATTACAAATTATAGTTCAACACTATTTGGAACTAAAAGAAAAAGGAGATGCTTTTTCTACCTACTTTAGACAAGCTAATTTGGCAAGGTCTAGATTGTTGCATCCATGTACGCATGAAACTTGATATGTCCAATCACAAACATTAAAATAGTGTACATCAAATTAGTACGACACCATGAGAATAGCACATATCAAAATAATATAAGGTCGGAACAATGCTGTGCTATTTTGGTAGTCACATCAGTCCAACCAACGCTATTATAGCATTGGTTGGTGATGCTATAATCACAAACCTTAAAAGTGTAACTTTTGCGCTATTTTAGTGTAACTTTAACACTAAATTTTGTTATCTTTTACAACCCACCAACACTATCTTTTATATAGTCTCACTTTATAATTTTATTCGTTTTTAAATGAGATAAATATTATATCAAGTATAAACATAAATACAAAATTTTAAAATAATAATAAAATAATGTTTAGTGTTGTGAATAGTGCCACACCAATTTGATTGGTGCGGCACTATTCATCTGCGCTATCCACGTAGGATAGTGCAATCAAATAGCGCAAAGTTGGAATAACACTGTACTATTTTGGTAGCCACATCAGTTCAACCAACGTTATAATAACATTGATCGGAGATGCTCAATCTAAATAAATGCCTGCCAAATGGACAAGTCCAAAAGAAGTCAAAATAGCAGGATTAAAAAAAGGACAATAAATCTAGTTGGACTCATGAGTCTGGACTTATAGGGATGTTTTTATAATTTTTATAAATATTTAAGGGGTATCAAAATTTTTTTACAAGTGATTATGATTGCTTCATTAATTGCTCGAGAATGTATTTGAAATTAAAAAAAGTTTTGAGTCCGGACTTTTGAATCCAAATAGCACTGCCCAAAAAAGGATATGCACATGAACATTCACCAATGAGACTATATTTCTTCTCATCTTTTTGGTCAACCTTCAATTACTTTTTACTTTAGACCCTAAAATCACAAATAGAATACCAATTAAGAGAGAAAATTATCTAGTACTTTTTAAATGGAAGCAGCAAATTAATGATTTAGTAATCTTTTAAATCTTTTAATGCGTCGAATTTTAAAATTATTTGCAAGACGACTCAAACTTATCTAGTTTTAAGTAGTTTTGAATGTCACATCAGCATCATGTGAATAACAATAACTATCTAATAGCACAGAAGTTATTGTTTAAGTGTCGTACGTATTAGCAACAAACACAATTAAAAGTTATGGTCATGCCCTCGCCTTTTTTTTCGGCTAAAAAAGGTTTTAAATCATGTTATTTGACCCACTTTTTACATGTTAATTTCACATGCATTCATGAGGAGCCCTATGAATGTACATTAATTTTTGTGCGTATATATATATCAATGCAAAAATCAATAGCTATATTAAAAAACGTATAAAAAGTGAGTTAAGAAACATTTTTCTAAAAGTTATACTAAGAATTTTTAAGGTTGAAGGATGACATGCATGGTTGGGTTTTTTTTTGTTTTTCTTTTTCAACAAAGAAGAAAAATTGATGATTTAATTAGGGACGCAATTACTAAACTTATAAAACGTTTTTCTTATGTTGATGACTTGAGAGAGTGAGTGAGAGATATGTTAATTATGTCTTTTAAGAGGATTTTGTTGTGCTGTCACCGTCCGCCACGTCACCACTGACATCAGTTGTTAAGCCGTCCACTTCACTGTCTGCATATGACATTATGCTCGCTGGCTGCCACGTCATGTACACTTGCGTGTACCACGTTATATGTGACAAATGGCTGTCTAATTTTATTTTATTTTTATTTTTCTTGTCTACAAAAAAAAATGTTTTTATCCTGAACCTAATCTATATACGATTTCTTAGTAAAATAAGTGTAAATTTTTCAGGCCGCGCCGCACACGCGTGCGCGAGCTCGTGAATCTCCGTCAGTACTGATTATTCTCAACTTACCACTTTCAATATTTAAGTGTGAGGTTTTATCTCAAAAGATCATCATTTATATACTTCATTATGAAGTTTCAATTATCCAATGTGGAACTATTATTCGTTCCACACATATCAACAATAGGATACTCGAGACAATTTAGTGTGATTATCTTCTCCTGAGTTAAGCTATGACTGCCAAAATATGAGTCGATGATAATTGATTTATGCTTAATTATAATATATTTTTCCTACAATGTCATCCATGATATATGAAAGCATAAATACCTTAAAAGAAGATGCACTGACAATTGTATTAAGATAGAGACAATTTCAATGGATAAATCGTTATTGATGGTCACCACAGTAATATCCCAAAACCATAAAAAATATTTGCTCGCAAAACATTCACAATGTCTGTAGTTTCTTATAGTAAATATATCGTGCAATCACTTACGTCAACTTCCATGATCGAGCATTTGCATCGCCTTATCACAGATTCAGAATTGACTTTCCATAACTACTTGATTATTATACAAATCTATCTATATATATATATATAATATACAAAATAACAATTGCGTGACACATCGATCATTTTACATCTTGTAAACAATTAAAACAAGTTTAGTCCACTTAAGACAAATAACGACAAACGCAAAAGATTTTTTTTTACTAGGATGGATTCTTCGAAATTTCTTTATACATTAATATTCTAAAGGTTGGACGTTAAAATTTAAAATAATATAAAAACTTATGAGTTCAAAAATCTTAATAACTACATAATACATCATAGAAATTCTTAAATTTTTTTTTGAGTTATAATATCATACTTCGGACTCTCGCAATATTATTTGAATCAAAATAAAGACCGAAAAAAAATTCAAACACTCACAGAAATATTAAAAAAAAAAAAGAAAATATCTGAATACGATACTATAAGTCTCGGACTGAGTTTATTACACAATAATAAACCAATTTAAGAAACATTGGAGGGCGTTTTCACATTTTCTTCGTGGATAATGATTAATTTATGGAGAATTTGTGGGTTGCGAAGAGGAGTAGATTAAGAAGTTTGCTTTGAAAATGGTTGAAAAGAGAGAAACGACAAGAAACACAAAAGGTGGTGCGTGGTGTGGCGGTGTCAACTACAAAACTGTTTTTATCGTTGCAAACTTGCAAACGTGGTATGATGACGTTAGCAGTGATGCCATTTCAGTACAATGTCGCATGCATACAGTGGTCAAGCTTTTTTTTATTTTTTTTTTTTTTTTTTTTTTGTTGAGTAACCCTTGTGGAGAATTGAAATTGAGATCGTCCGACTTACCTATATAAGCCGTCTTTACCCTTACCAATCACACCTGTCCGAATTGCTTTGTTCTCATAGTTAGATTTAAAATTAAGGAAATGATACAATGACATCCCAATACACAACGGCCCCACATCTATCGTCTATTGGGCACCTTAAAATACATATAATTATATATAAAGTGGATATGGGTGCGTTGTGCATTTAAAAGTGTCATTCTATCATTTTTTTAAAAATTAATCAACGAAAATGCTACAATAACACCTCAAAGTCACACTCATTCACACTGAGTGATGTAGCATGCGAGCCCGCATATTTGAAAGCCATCTGTGTGCGCCTCGAGACACCCCGCGTGTTAATTTGAGCAAATCCAATTTTCACGTGAAATCATACAGCACGTCACCCTAATGCAACTTGGGATGTAACTTTGATGTGTCATTGTAACATATCCCATTTTTATATCCAATCTCCTATTTAGTTATGTTCTGATTTTATTTTTTATTTTTTTAATTTTAATTTTAATTTTTCAATTGATCGATGCATCACCAATATGGTAGTTAAAACTACAATTTATTTTTTAAATTTAATTGGACAAAAAAAATTAAAGAAGCCTTGATTTAAGATATTTGCTAATGAAAAAAAAAAAAAAAAAAAAAAAAAACGTGACAAGCCATGTATGATGAAGTGGTCACACCATGCGCCTCATCTCAATTAGAAGAGACCAACACATGGAGACAAACACAAGTGTCCACCAAAACCTTCTCATCATCAAACAAACAGAGTCACCATCACAAAATTGGATCAGTTTTTTGCCCTCTTCATTAACATAAAAAAAGGGTTCCATCATTTTCCCTAACCTCACTTTTCTAGTACACTTCCTAAAGCCAACAAACATATAAATATAAGTCCACCCATCCCGATGCGTAATCCAACAGACACAGATGCTTGTGTATGGAATTATGTTAGAAAATGATGTAACTCCGTCAACTTTTCCCAAAAAATGGCCAAACAAAAACAAACAAGAAGAAGAACAAGGGGAATCAATCAAGTTTGTAAATGACATAAATGGCAAACAAACTGTATAATCCTAAAAGTTGCTAGTTATCTTAGATTATGCTAAAATAATAATAACTTTATCTTAGATGTCCTGAACTTCATATTTTATTTCAATTTTAAGTAAACAGATCGGACACCTCAAAAGATGACCTATAAATGTCACGGTTAAAAAACTTGAATAATAGTAACTGAAGAAATGCATTGAAGTAGAGGTAGATTGAAGTTAAGCTGAAACACATTGACAATGAAGGATTTAAAGGATTTGAAACGTACACCATTAATTGCACTAAATCGAGGAGAATATAATTTTTTTTTTGATCCATGCAATCGACCCTACGTAATTTGGGATTCAAGCTGTGGTTTTGGGTAAGGTTTTACTTCAACAGTTCTTCCCAAAAAAAAAAAAAAAAAAAAGGCCAAACAAAACAACAACATGAAATACAACAATAAGAGGAACAATCAAGTTTGTAAACAATAACATAAATAGTCCAAAGGAACACATGACATCATTCCTTTGTCATCCAAAACACACCAAATGCAACGCGTAAGAATGCCTAAATTTGACTTGACGCAGTGCCAGTCCACCCTTCAAGGTTAAAAGCCAAACCAAACTCTCTCATACATTCAATATAAACACAATCCACAACTCAACAACACACCCTCTTCAGCAATTTTCCAATACTAATTAATTATTTCTCTCCTATTTGTTTCTCACCTTCTCTGCAGTAACAATGCAACAAGCACTGCCTTACATGAACTGGGCTCACAGCAAAGCTGATCAAAACCCAATAGGGAGGTTGTCAACAATGATGGTTTCAGTCTCAGATGAGGACCACCCTTTGAAGGGCAAGAGCAGCAGAGATGTTAAGGTCATGGTGCGAGAAAACGCGGTGCTTCTGATAGGCAAAAGAGGGTGTTGTATGTGCCATGTTATGAAGAGACTGCTTTTGGGATTGGGAGTGAATCCAAGTGTTTGTGAAGTTGATGAAGATGAAGAGAGTAGAGTGGTTAATGAGTTGGGAACAATTGGTGTCAGTGACAGTACTGCAGGAAAGAATTCAGTTTTGAAGCCTCAGTTCCCATCAGTGTATATAGGAGGGAAGTTGTTTGGAGGGTTGGATCAGCTCATGGCAGCTCATATTTCTGGTGAGCTCACACCAATATTGAAGAAAGCTGGGGCTTTATGGCTCTAAAACATTTTCAATCTTCTAGTTTTTATTGTTTTGATTTTTCTTGCTTGTTTTTAAAGGGCTACATACAGCTGCAAATGCCCTTGTTAAAAAATTCGACTTAGTAGAAATTGAAGAAATTAGATGAAATCTCGCCGACCCCAATTAATTTGGGATTGAGGTTTTAATGTTGTTGTTTCTCGTTGCTTGTTTTTAAAGAGGTATGTTGAGAGGATGAAGACTTGAGGAGCTTATGAAGACTTCCCTTCTATCAGATATTAAAAGAGGGAGAGTTTCATAAAGAAAAGTTCAAGCTTTTATTAGAGCCAACTGGATTTTTATTTTCTTCAGATGAAGCCTAGAGCTTATGCAATTTTTTATGCTTTTTTTTTTTTTTTTTTTTTTTTTTTTTTTTTTTTTCTGGGAAATATTTGGATTGTGGTTTGGCTCTCAAAATGTTTCTTTTTTTGGTTTCCATTGCTAAGGATATATAGGACCATTAAATATTATATGAATTTTTTTCTCAAAACCAAATTTAGTCATACATAGGAAGTAACCTAATATTCCTGAAAAGGTTTGGGATTGTGAGAAAAAGATTGAGAAATTCTGTGGAGAAGTCCAGGAAAGGATTTAATTGAAGAACTGCTGAAAGCGTGAAATCAATTCCAATTCCCTTTCCAGTGTAGATTTCTATTGAATGGGTCCCAACTCAGTAAGGTCAATGTCTTATCCAAAGCAATTTGGTTGGCAACACCAATATGTATTTAAATCTCTTTTCAGATTCAATACTCGGCCAGGTCATTCCATCAATGAAAAAGCCATGCATTTTCCCTCCATTGTTCTCAGTATTATTCAGATAATACCAAAAGAAAACAAAATATAGTACCATTCTTGTGTTTGGACTTGTACGAAAAAGCACATGATATTGTTCTTCATTGAATCAACTATATAAAACAATAGTAGTGAAGTGACTTAGCAAAATAATTGCTAGATTAAATAACATGTGAAGAGATGGAACAACATACCTTTCGAAACATATATTACTTGAGAAAGCACGTTAGGAGAGACAAGAGCACGCGACGCATAATCCAATGAACTCCAGAGATGCGCAATCCAACTCCAACAGCTCTGTACAAATCTCTAGATTAAAAGCAAGTCTTCAACCCGACCAAATTTTTTTTTCCCTGTAGTTAAGTTCAGGCGAAGGAGCAAAGATCCAATTGTATTAGGTAAGACCAACGGTATAGAATCATACTTCACAAGGGCTCACATCAAAAGCGCATGTCCACTAACGGTGCCATCACCTTGGCTACGACTCATGAAGGAGCACCGGCGAGCCTAAAGGGCATCTAGAACTAACTGTAATTTTCTCAATACCTACAAAGTTTTTACTAGACTTGACTCTAAATGGGGAAAAGAGGTTGTAAAACCTGCCATACATTTTTAGTTCAACTGATTTGTTCATGTAAACTACGTAAGGATTCAAAGTCAAGACTCATAACATCACAGAGGAATCAATTTTCCATGCCATGTGGGGTTCACACGCTAGACTGATCAAGTCTACTATACTAATTCTCATCTGCTCACGTTCTTCAACATGAACGCGCTTGTCCAAATGCCTAAACAACACCACCAAATAGTAAATTATACACTCCCAATATAGTTGACATAGATTACAAAAGCAGACAAGGAAATGGCCTACTTAACTATAAGGACACATAAACAAAAGAGAGAACGATAGCATGCATTGAACATTTATGCATCAAAGAGACCAGCTAGGGACAACAACATTTTAGTATTGGTGGAAAGTTCAACAGGATCATTGACTTGCTCTACACCATCCAATCACCTAAATTTTTTTTCCAAAGGTACAATGTTTCTTGTGAAATATATCGTGCCATGAACAAGTAATGCAATCACTGTTAATAGCAATATATAGAGGATGCTAAGGCAATCTTCTCTTTATAACTATGCCCACTATAAGATTCAGGAAATTAAATATGCGTTCTTGCATTCAAATGCTAACAGTTGCCTACTTTGAATAAACCCGTTAGGACATTGTTTTCCACACTCAAATTCTCAATCAGACAACTAATTTGAGATTTGGGACAAAATCACGTTTATAAAGTCAATAATTGAAAAGTCCTTGTAGTTCACATTTGGATTCAACAGTATTATTTATTCAAGTTCAAAACAAAGAATCCAGCATTTGTTCCATCTTTCTAATTTCCCATCTATCTAAGCTACATTCTGGTTCAAACTCCAAAATCCCAAATTAGTTGGGGTCGGCTAAATAGACCAAACTCCTTCACTCCGCTAGATTTGAAGCATTAAAAAGAAAAGAGAAAAAGAATACGGATTAACACAACTTTAGTCACAAAGATTAAAATATGTTCTTCCTTATCACCATCAACCTTAGGTGTCCCAAGTCAATCATGAGTGCTGTTTCAAGTAACTCCACCATTTTGTCTTTCATAGGATTTGGCTCTCCACTAAACTTTCGGTATCCACTATCAAGGGTAGAAGCACTTCTAGACCACTGAAATCATCTTAACTACACCAAAAAGAGTTGCGTCTGTAACCCACCACACTCTCCAGCCACTACTTCTAGAAAATCAACAAATTAAGAGTCATCTAGGAGACTAGGACCCAAACAATTCTACATTCTCCATCTTTATAATCATCGAAACTACAGTATTTCTCTAAATCTCTTAAACAAGTAGACCATTATTATGAGTCTATGACATTCAGCATTGAAGATTTTTTCATGCATGGATTCTAGTTGGAACCAAATAAGGTTGACTTAACTTGTGCTAATATACATTTGTTTCCACAGTCATAAAATATGTTAGAGATTGATTAATTGATAAGGGATGTAACAAGAGTAAAGCAAATTGACAAAGAAGTAATAAGAGTAAAGAAAAAATCTCATAAATTAGATGGTATAAATAGTATTTTTTACAAATTATAATGCACAAATCAGGAGCATTTGTCGCCTACATTTTGTACAACATCCTGTGAGCTGTAGAGAAGTTTTTCAAATTAAAGAACAGAGCTACACTTGCATCAAACCCATAAAAACCTTAACAAGACCGCCACTAAAAAGGATCTGGGTGTAAGAGTATCTGAAAGAAGAAAGGAAAAAGCACCTTTCCCGTCGTCGCGGATGAAAATGATTCATCATCTAGTAAAAAAACTGATTGATCAAAGATTTTGTAGCTGTTATGTTATAGGCCTACTCAAGAATTCATGAGGTTGCCTCTCTTCCTCTATTTCTCACCCTGATTCAGCCTTTGCAAATACCTGCAAAATGACGAGGAAATGAATTCATAAGAACTAAAAACAATTTCATGTAGAACAGTTGATGCAAGTAATTTTAGAAAACAAAATTACTGATTGGTGATTAGTAAAGTAGACTTTACATTATAAAAGTTAACACATCAAATTGTATCTAGCCATGAATTGAAGTCGTCCATCAACTTCGCACTCGATTGAGGGGATGATTTGGTGAAATCTGTCAGTTTGGCATCATGCTGTAGAGGAACCACCGAACCCTTCTTTTCTTGTAGATTGGATGCCTCCGCAAGCAAGTCATCAACTGTGTTATCGAGATCGAGAGTCATATCTACACTTCTAGATGAATTTGAGCTTTGCCCCATAGACTTCCTATTTGCATATAATGAAGGAACACCATCCTGTTGCTTTAGACTAGACAATTCTTCAAGCAGGTCATCAACTTTATCTTCAAGATTGACAGTTGTGGGTATACTTCTAGAGGAGCTGACCCCATTTTCTAGGGGTTGTTGAGTTGCATGGTGTGAAGATGCATCATCAAAGACTGTTCCGGAGTTCCATTTGGCAACAGGAAGCTCCCATTAGGCATCTTGTTGGTGCCAGAAGAATCAAGAAGATTGGTTCGGCCAAAGGAACCAAGAAGAGTGTCAAGTTCTGCCTCAGCATCAAATGCCTTAAATTTTGAAACCTTCTTTTCATTTGATTCTGAAACAAAAGTTTGATCAAGTTCGGCAATGAAGTCCACGAGGTCTCCCAAATTCGTCTGGTCAAAGTGCTTTGATTTGTCCTCTGCCAAATATGTGACCTTGTCTTCATCACTGGGAGAAATGCATATGCTTTTAATAGCAGCAGCCGCCCCTTGATCCACTACATGTGTGCCTTCACAAGGAAAAGTACTAAATCCGCTTGCATTTTGAGCAGGCAGAATCTCACTCTTTCCATGCATGTTTCTCTCAGCTTCTAAAGTACAAGTTCCTTCCTCCCTGGATTCTTCTGCATACTGTCAATTAAGATATCATGACAAAATTCAATAGTGAACTCGATAGATGAAGTGTGTAAATGCATCATCTCTGCATGAAACTGAATAAATTAACAGTCACTATTGAAATTTGTAAATGACACAGTTTTCCCTTAACTTCGACATAATAATTGAAAAACTCCATTCACATCTAATTACTAATATGCTGTTAAAGAATCTACTCCCTCCGGTCATTTATATAAGTCATTCTAGCAAAACCTTCTTCTTCAAAATTGTAAGTCGTTTTCGAAATTCAAGAGTGTATTTATTACATTTTTACCCATTTTACCCCTATACAATTCAAACATTTATGATTCTTCAATTCTTCAATACATTTAATGTCAAAAGACATATATGTAAATTACACTCGTAATTAAGGTTGCCTTAATTCTTGTGTCCTTACCTTAAACGACTTATATAAATGACCGGAGGGAGTAACTAACTCAAAAAATTTCAATAAAATCTAGAGAAATTTCATACCAAACTGAATATGAAGACTTTTAAGCTCTTTCTTACTAAAAGTTAGTTCAATGTCTAAAAAGCCTCCCCCCCTTCCACTTGCCCTTTTCTTGAACATTAATTTAGTTGTTTGCATTGCTTCCACGTAGTAATTACTCCATTCTACAAATTTACGTGATAGTCAACCCTTCCAACCCCACCCACCATCACCCCCTAGTTGGACTGAAATGACATCTTCAAATTAATTACTTAAGGGCTAAAGAGAAAAAAGATCAAATAAGTTTTGATTACATCACAGTGACAATTACTTCGGTGAGGCACCTTACAAGAATTAACATAAAGCATAGATAGTGTAACAAGAAACAAGAATGTAAATATATATAAAAAATAAATAAAATAAAACATTCAACAAAGATGCCATCAGCACTAATGAACATATATGGCTAAGATGCTATCGTCACAAATGACTGGAAACAACAAAGGTAAATTGACTTAATGATGTTTTTTCAGATCATACTGTATCTAGCGTATATGGGTGCATATTGATAAGAGAGAAGCTTTGCAATGACTGGCAACAACAAAACAAAGGTACAAAGAACAAGAAGAGCAAGACAAAGAAGAAGAAACCAAAGCCTAACCTAGAGAGAAATTGCCTACTCCTTAAAAAATAAAAATAAAAATGAGAAGACGTGTAAGTCCAAAGTCTGCAAGTTCTTGATGACTACAAGCCCCAGATTTTTTATTAGGCCTAAATAAAGTTTCTTGGAGAAGAAAGAAGATAAAATGGAAAAGAAAACAATCAAATTTCAATATAAAACATGAATTCCACTTATATATATTTCATTCTCAAAAACAACTTTAATAACTATTTTATCGGGTGTCTCTGAAGAGACAACATATTTTTAAAATATGAGCACGCATTTTTATTTACCAAAAAAATCCCATCTAAGTTCAACTGTCTTGATAATCTAAAACATCCACCGATTGTTGCTTAGCAATTGTCAGGACAATTTGCAACTTGCAATCGTAAGAGAAAGACTAAATGAATTCTTAAGAGCTTGAAGGAGGGAACTAAACAAATTGACAAATAACATCGAGCAAAGATCAATTACAAATTTGAATGCATTTTCATTGTTAAAGTTTTTAAGAGGTTGACTCACATTGTTTTCCATTAATTACGAATTAAAACGTTTTACCTTATTGCTACCAATCACATGATAAGGCAGGATGTAAGCATAAGACTTGTATGATGAATTCACCCTGGTAAGTCTAGATCTCAAATCATTCAAACTAAATTATGAATAACTCCTTTTGTTACAAGAGGGCTATAAACATAGAGTCCTGCGCCCATTATACAATTTAGCCGCTAACTCTTTTTTTTTTTTTTTTTTTTTTTGAAGTGCCAATAACTTATTAATGTAATTGATTGCCACAAACACAGTTTTGAAGCGACTGCTGAAACCAAAACTGTTAATCTGTGCATGGAGAACAAAGGTTAAATGCTCTTTGAAACTTCATTGCTTTTAATGGTTCACAGTGCGCACTTGAGATTTGTAAGAAAAAAAAAAAATGCATTGCAGCTGCAGATGAATGGCACTATAATTTAGGGAACTTACCAGCTCCGGAGGTAATAAATCTTCTTCGATGAATAAGCGCTTCGAAACATCGATCTTTTCAAGCTGTGCAGCTAAAGCATGCAAGTCCAAAGAGAAAAATGATGCCTACAAAGATATATATACAAAGATATATGTACAAAGATATAATGATTAAGAAAAATATTGGGAGATAAGGTAGAGAAGTAGACGTTGCTAAAAAAAATTTGAAATTAGAAATTTTTGCAATCGGAACTACGAGAAATTACAATAAATTAGCCTTATTAATACGGCACCAGTTAAGAAACTCGCAAGAAAGATTAGAAATAAGTGCTGTGTGGTATTACTAAATGTAATCATAGATATAGGTCCCATTATGAAACAAGATTTGGTACAATTGCTGTCAATGATTTAATGCCTTGAACTATGTAACTATTTGGTTCACTTGTACACCATAAGGACTGGAGCAATAATGATCGAAAAGCAAATCTGTCATTTATACTACTCTCCTTCATCAAGAGTAACATCAATACTAAAGGACTTCAAATTATCAATGACATAAATGCATTTTCACAAAGAATGTCATAATGTCTCTTAGGATATGTCAACATGCCTAAGTGTTGATGGTCGATCCATCAATGGTCAACTTAAGAAAATCCAGATAGGTACTTCATGCATAGGAATTTCTCATGGGTTCTCTCTAATTTATCTTAATATTCATTCACTCACAGGTAACAGAAAAGAAAGAAAATATTTACCTCATAACCCATACTTGAGTCGCCATCCACAACAAAATTATCATCTTCAACCCATGACATAATGCCATTCCCCCTGACAGAAAGCATAGAGCTTATTCCAAGATCAAATCCTATAAAAAAAATTCATGTCAATCTCGTGTAGTAGTGCTATAAACCAACTTCTGATAGTTGTAACCAAATACTACTCAACAACTCTAGATCGAACTATAATTCACAGAGAATTGGTTACATGTTGCCACACCAAAGAAAAAATAGCACAGAGATTGACAGCCAAAAGCAATAATTCACAGGAAAAACAGCATTAGCATTTCAAATATGTTCTAAAGCCTGCCAAATCAATATCTCAAGCTTTGGTATCTTAATTTACATGCTACAGTTCATTAAACAAATCCAGACATCAAATAACCATACAACAACTAAGCCTCAATCTAAATTAGTTAGGGTTGGCTACATGGATCAAACTCTTCCATTGCTCTCGATTTGTGTAATTAATGGTGTGCTTTCCAAATCTTTTAAATCCCACCAAAGCAATGTGTCCAAGTTAGCTTTGGCCTACCCCTACATCGTTGAATTTCTTTGGTTTCTATTAGTCGAGTTTTTAGTTAATGAAAAATCTTTTGTCGAACATTCCTAAGAATATTAACTAATGAACACAGAACATGATCAATTAGTCGCCTACAATGCATATGCAACAACCATATTATACAACAACAACGACATAGCCTCAGTCCCAAATTAATTGGGGTCAGCTACATGGATCAAACTTTTCCATTGTGCTCGATTAAGTGCAATTGATGGTGAGTTTTCCAAACCATCCAAATCCCTCCTAATTAATGCATCCCATGTTAAATTTGGTCCACACCTACCTCGTAGAATTTCTACAGTTTCTATGGAGTCAAGTTTTCTAATGGGGGCATTTGTAGGCCGTCTTTGCAGGTGACCAAACCACCGCAACCGCTCTTCCCTAATCTTTGTATCAATTGGTGCTCCTCCTACTTGTCTTTAAATTTCTATATTTCTTATTCTATCTTTATGAGTTTTACCACACATCCACCTAAGCATCCTCATTTCTGCTACGTTCATTTTATGTAATTGTTGTTGCTTTACTGCCCAACATTCACTTCCATAGAGCATAGCTGGCCTAATTGCACTCCTATAAAATTTTCCTTTTAACTTAGTAGGAATATTTCGATCACAAATCACCCTTGTTGCACTCCGCTATTTCTTCCATCCAGTTTGAATTCTAAATGTGCAATTTAGTGCAAATCCTTCCATCGTGCTACATGGATCAAACCCTTCCATCGTGCTCAATTTAGTGCAATTGATCCAAGTCCTTCAAATCCCTCTTAATCAATGTGTCCCAAGTTATCTTCGGTCTACCCCTGCATCGTCTAATTTATTCAGTTTCTATTGAATCTAGTTTTCTAACGAGGCCATCTCTATAACATCTTTAAAGGTGTCCAAACCACTGCGACTGCCCTTCTCTAACCTTTGCGTCAATTTGCGCTACTTCTACTTTTCTTTGAACCTCTGTATTTCTATTCTATATTTATTTGCGAGTTTTACCTAGTAAAATATCATAAGACTCTGAATCAATTTAATCAACCAACATAACATCTCACACAATCCATTATCAATTTCAAATTACTTTCGCAAATTCCAACCAAATCTGATTGAAAAAAAAAAAGTAATCTTGAACCACTGAACCAATGCCTGAGTTACCATAATGCATTCAATTCAACTCAAAATTCAGTTAGGTCAAAACCTGAACTAGCAATTCCAACAAACGAACCGAACATACCAGGCAGATCGTCGTCGAACGATCCGTAACAACTCAAACGCTCCGAAGCACCACCAGATTGGGATCGAGACTGCAACTGCGACTGAGCCTCGGAAATCAAGTGCCTGAAATCCGCGCCCTTGCTCTTCGGCGCCACAACTTGTTCACTCGCTCTTCGCCCCGCTCGGTCTCCCAAACCAGGCTCCTCCGTCTCTTCCTCGTACCGGTCCCAATTGGACGGCATCGTAGACGACGACGACGAAAAAGAAGATCCATGAAAGTGGCTTGATTTGGATTTGGAGGTTTGTTGGCGAGGTTTTCTGGAGTGGTGGTGTTGCGAGTGAGCTCTCTTCGACTTCGCCAGAGATTTCGTGTCCATTCTTCAGACTTCGATTTCTCTTCTGTTAGGGTTGAAAACTTGAAATTGAATGAATCGCGTCGTAGAGGCTTATATAGGTACTGATATTCAAACGCCATTTTTACACGAACTTGTTTGGTGTCCCTTAGATTGGCATCGAGTATCGTGCAAACGTACACCGAGGCAAAAATCAAGTCACTATGAGTGTGAAAATTGGTAGGAAGTGGGATAATTAGATAGTAAAAAAAAAAAGGATTAGATTGTGACCGACTTGATTAGACCTGAAATACCCAAAATACCCCTCTAACCAATTTACCTGGGGCACCAAAAACCCCTTGTTCGAAATTATGACGTTTTTTGACATCGATTTCACGCGAACTTGTTTTTGATAGAGTAGTGTCCCTTAGATTGACATCGATTATCGTGCAAACGTACACCGAGGCAAAATCAAATCACTATGAGTGTGAAAATTGTAGGAAGTGGGATAAGTAGATAGTAACCAAAAAAAAAAGGATTAGATTGTGACCGACTTGATTTGTTCGAAATTATTTTACACGAACTTGTTTGGTGTCCCTTAGATTGACATAGAGTATCGTGCAAACGTCCACCGAGGCAAAAATCAAGTCACTATGACTGTGAAAATTGGTCGGAAGTGGGATAATTAGATAGGAAAAAAAAAAAAAAAAGGATTAGATTGTGATCGACTTGATTAGTTCGAAATTAGAAACATTTTATTGGATAGCGAAATTAGAAAGTTTTGATCACTTGTAATCAATCACCAAATACAATTTTTGACCACCCCGGCCCTCTATATATATGGTAGGCATATACAATTTATAATTCACCTTAATTTTTCAAGTTCTGCTCAGTTTGCTAGTTCGTTCAATACTCGCATTTTTTTTTTTAAAGTTCTGCTCAATTTGCTAGTTCGTTCGGTATTCATAATGTCGGTACCTTCCCGCCATCTTCACGGCTATGAAGTACCGCCTCGCCATCGAAACAACAATATTCGTGGCTATGAAGTACCTCCTCGCCTTCGAAACAACAATATTCGCGGCTACGAAGTACCTCCTCGCCTTCGGAACAATTACAATATTCGTGGCTATGAAGTACCTCCTCGCCTTCGAAACAACAATATTCGCGGCTACGAAGTACCTCCTCGCCTTCGGAACAATTACAATATTCGTGGCTATGAAGTACCTCCTCGCCTTCGAAGCAATTACAATATTCGCGGCTATGAAGTACCTCCTCGCCTTCAAAATAACGGTCTTCGCCGCAATGAAGTACCTCCCCGTCAGTGTAGGAGCAACTTTTGCCGCAATGAGATGTCTTCCCGCCAACAAGATTTCAAAATTGTGCCTTCGAGTGCCGTGGAGATCTCGTTCGATATATATGAAGATATCATTTCACAGGTATATAAGTCATGCATGATAACATCTATTATTAGCTTAGGAATGTCACTTGATTTTTCTTTTCTTTTTCTCTTGGTCATAAACCCTAAACCTTAAACGTTGAACACTAGTTCTTGGTCTAAAGTTAGATTTTGAATTATGTTATGGAGCCAACCTACCCATATATATATAATAATAATAATAATAATAATTGTCTTTGCCCCGCTCTTATAAAATCTCGTTAATCAATAAATTCAGTTCCAATTAATTATAAAAAAATATATATCTCAAATGCACCCCTCACTTTTCTATTTGAAATTAACAATTTGATTTAATTTGCAGCCTCCAACTCCTAGAAGGAGAAGCTTTGAATGGTCGAAGGAAGCCATGTTGGAATATGTTGAGGCAAGAAACTCTCAATTTTCACTTGTTCAAGACCAGGAGACTGAATTTTACACCATAAGCAGCCAAGTAATTAATACTAGCAGTTCTATATCTACTTTCATCTTTTTAAATTACTTTATATAATCTTATTGAAGTACGTACTTAAATTTTTGGTTGTTTAATTTTGAAAATACATCGCTAACATTATTCTCAACTTCTTTTTGAAACAATTTGATTTTGCAGCCACCAACCCCCGGAAGGAGAAGCACCATATGGTCCATGGAAGCCATATTGGAATGCCTAGAAAATCAAGAGACTGAAATTGGCTCAGTATGCCAAGTAAGTAATACATGCAATATATATATATATATAGCTAGCTAGCAGTATGCAACATCATCTTTTTAATTTACTTCAAATAATTTTAAAGTACTTCAATTTTTTGGTTATTTTATTTTGAAAATCTTGAAACCTATTATGGGATTGATGGAGTTGAATAATTAAGTTGGAACTTTGATTTGCAGGATGAATATGAGGAGGAAGACGACATCGATCACTGCTTGGAACGTTGAATCGCGAGTTTGCGACGTGAGCTCCTCAAAGACTACTGTTTGCATCTACAACAATATATATATATGTCCGATCTGTACAAGCAGCATGGGAGAAGCAAGAAGATGAATTTCATCAACACTGCATGCATGTTTACACAGTTTAATTTGTTGATTCGTTTCCTTTTTCTAGTTTTATTTCTATAGGTGTAATATTGTACTAAGTAATTCAAGAACATGAACACGTTGTGCATCTACGACTTGTTCATTCATTAGTTGTAACCCTGTGATGGTTGTTTTATATATAGAAGTGATACTTACATTACTATATAGTATATATACAATACTGCTGAACCAAATGTATATGTTCATGTTAATAATTATTATATGTTTCTTTCTGACAAAAAAAAAATAAAATTATATGTTTCTCAAGCTCATAAGAAAATAAAAGATGTGGTACATCTTTATGAAGCACTTATATATATATATATAGTTGAAAATAATAGGGATTAAAATTTAAATTAAATGTGACGATTTGCGACATTCGTGAAACTAAAATTAAGGTATTCTTTAGTAAACATATGGTCATGTCGATTCAAAGTATATAGTAATTTTTCAAAAATTTCACTTGTTATAAAAACAGTAGTTTATAACAAATACAACACATACATTTGTAGCTTTGCTTTACATTGGCCTTTAAAGCCAATAATGCAATTGAGTTTCCTTTAAACTGTTAAAATTTTTATAAAAAGTTGGATGATTCTACATGTTGGAGCCCATTCATATTTTCCTTTGTGAAAGACATGGGCAGAGAAGGCTGTGTGTTCTCTGTTTTGTAACACCCGTCAAGTGCTATAAATGTATATAGGTTTTAGAGAACTGCATGAGTGCACTTTAAATATTTGCTTTGCTTTTTTTTTTTTCTTTATGTGAGGAATAGGTGTAACTTTGCTTTCTAAAAGAGAATCTCTTGTCTAATACATGTGTGACAATGCAAAAACACTTTGTCAATTTTTTGCCTTCTTGGTATATTCTTCATGAAAGTAGCTAGTGCCATGAACATTAATTGCCTTTAATTGCTTCCCTACTTGAATGGTAAAGTATCTAAAAATTGGTACCAAAAGAATTGGGTTGCATAGAATCTACTTTTCATTCTATTTTTTGTTAGCCTTTTGTTCACCATACGTGTACCCCTTCTATATATAGGACTTCTATAGTTTAATATACAAGAATTTCTTATTAAACATACATTTGCAGTTAATATATATATAATTATCATTTAATGTTTCAAATATCCTCGCATGATCAGAAGGAATTCCAAAATAACAAACTTGAAAATACTTAAATTAGGTTTCATGAATGAAACTTAATCTCAGATCGTTTTGAATGGTTTAGTCTAATAATCTCTCTTCAAACAGTACCCGACGGAGGCTTTTAGGAATAAAATCCTCTGCTAGCAAAGTAGTTAAGTTGGGGACCATATATGTCGCCTCTAACTTTGGTCCACGAGTGGTTTATGCACTTGTACATTATAAAGCATTAGTAGTCAATGGTAATTAGTACAATACCTTTCAGTTAAAAGTTAAAACCGAAAATTCGAATAAAGGTGCAAGAGAATCTCCATGTGGTTTCTTTTAAAATGCAAGGTTGGAAACACCTCAGACTTGCTCATCAATCCTTGGTATTGTAAAATACTTTTGTTGGAGTCATGTTTTGTTTAACCTAGATTGAACTTATCTTTCCCCTTAGTTGATTTCAAATCCCACAAAACCCAATTTTTTTTTTTTTTTTTATCTTTCATGCAACACTTCTCATTTATTAGAAATGCAACAAAATGTTAGCTCTCACTCTTCAAAATTTAAATTTTACGAGGCATAACTAAGGGAGCAACTAATTATTATACATACTCTCTATGACAGCAACACATTGCTTTTCCCAACCACATTTTTGAAGTATATATGTCTGTATGTCATGGAAAAGATATTCCAATTGTTTTATTACTTCAAAGACACCAAAGAGATAGATCGATAGATCTTGTGAGAGCTTTTGTTTTGTTTTTATATTAATTAAGGTTCAGTAACTTATATAGGAGTTTGTGAAGGAATCTCAAATATTGATCTTGCAAGTTGAAGGCCATTAAAATGTTGGGGCAAGGAAAGAATATTCTTGTGGCAACTAAGTTCAACAGGAAAACTCCAAAACTTAAGCAATTTTATAATTTGGAAAGCAAAGTTGTCCCTAAAACATCATTAGATTATGATTAATAAGGTTATTGGTGAAAGTCAGCCCAAAAGGGGACGACTGCTCAAAGTCCTAAAAATTCACTGCCTTTGTCAGCTCTCTGTCTTTAAACATTTTTTTTAGTCTAATACATATATCTTCTTGTTTATCATCTTATTATGTAGTTCATAGGGTTCTAAAAAATTTTTAATCTCACCCAACATGTTTTAATTTTCAAAATATCAAGCATAGATCATACCTGCAGCATAGCAAAAAAAAAAAAAAAAAAAGTTTTACTGTCATGTTGAATTACGCTAGCTAGAATAGAAATGTCTTTAATTTCAAGGCGAATTATCGATGTTTGGGACGTAGCTAGGCGTGCCTATCAATAAATCGACCTTTTAAAATTATCGGTTTTATAAGTAATTTTTTTCTTTTACTTAAGTAGGAGTTGAACTCATCACAACCTCCCAAAACCTTGGACCTTTTTGACAAGCGATGTCTCTACTATCTCACTAGATATGCTTTTTGGCTGTTTTATAAGTAATTTGTTGGTTATTAAAACAAGATCATATGTGCCATTTTCAGTGTTTGGGGGAACCAAAATTCAGATTCATGATATGCAACTAGTCTAAATCACATTATATATATAAGTTCTCATATTGCTTGTCAAGTAACTAACACAATATGTTCTCTTCAAATCTATATGTTTTTTCAGACACAGCTGCCTGTTCACATGCAAAGCATGTGCTAAAATTGATTTGAAACTGATATTATAAGCAGAGATCGATCCATCACTGTATTAAGAGTTACTTAAATAGCATATTAGATGCCTAATGTATGTTAAAAATTAATTGAGTGTGTTGTAGCAAGTAGAGACACAAATTTCCGTCTTCGACGCGTTGAAAAGTACAGATTTCATAGTTAGACACATGCATGTGTGTCTTAGCGAATAAACTTGAATTTATAAACCGAAAGGGAGTCTATTTTCTTTCACCACGTCGGATTCTTCCTCAGTGTGGAAAAGGGTGAATAGATATCTATCTATCAAACTAGTACATAATTCTTTTTTAGGTAATACAGAGTTTTCCAAATAAAATGGAATATTTTGACACTGCAGTGTTGCTTTTATAAGGTTTTGTTGCTTAAACTTGAAGGGAAGAGAGTAATAAATATGGATTTCCTTGCATGGTAAGTTGGTTGAATAAGAGTTTTGTCTTATAGACTTGAAAGCTACATTGTTTGTCCCTCATTGAACTTTGTTCCTCACAAGATGAAAAACCAAACAAAAGCATAGATACATATAATGAGATAATGATTCCAAATAGAAAAGGCTTTGAGACTAGCTTTCTACACAGTAGTCCTCTCATCATATGTGTCATCATGCACCCCCTTGATCACTTCCTCCAACTTTAACTTTTCACCACCTCTCATAAAATAATCTTTCCTTCTGGTCAAGACCAAAAGCAGGCGTCTCAAAGAGTGCAGAGAACAAAAGAGAGCTAAAGTGCTTCATTTTGACATAAAACCCATACCAAACATACTCTCTTTGCTGTGTGTTTTCCTCTTAATTTCAGTGTCGACCACATATCGTCTATCCGAGCGGAACTTCCCTTTGTTTCTTCTAGTTTGAATCCGTATAAAAACCGATGTTGAAGATCATGGAAGGTGAAGCCATGACAAAGGGTAGTACTACTTTCACACTGATCAATCCAATTGTTGAACTCAATGATCAACCTGTCATGAAGAAGAAGCGAAACCTTCCGGGCAATCCAGGCAATATATCGATCGATCTTTTCCTTTATTGATTCTCTATATGGTTTCCTTTTTTTTTTTTTTTTTTGTACATGTATAGGTATATATAGCTTTTCCAGGCACAAGTATATTCAAGGATATATGATTCTTATGTTTGTAGTTTTTTTAATTGTATACTAATATATGCTTAATTATTCATGAACCATACATGCATATAGATCCCGAAGCCGAGGTCATAGCCTTATCGCCAAAGACCCTGATGGCCACCAATAGATTCTTGTGTGAGATTTGCGGGAAAGGCTTTCAAAGAGATCAAAACCTTCAACTACATCGCCGTGGACATAATCTTCCTTGGAAGCTAAGGCAAAGGACTGGCAAGGAGCCTAAGAAGCGCGTCTATGTGTGCCCGGAAAAAACTTGTGTTCACCACCATCCTTCAAGGGCTCTCGGTGATCTCACCGGCATAAAGAAGCACTTTTGCCGTAAACATGGAGAGAAGAAGTGGAAATGCGAAAAGTGCTCGAAAAGATACGCGGTGCAGTCAGATTGGAAGGCTCATTCTAAAACCTGTGGCACCAGAGAGTATAAATGTGATTGTGGCACCATATTTGCAAGGTAATTTTTTGTTTTATGTTCTTTGTTATAGAGTTAATAAGACAACCATGCATATATCAATCCTCTCTTCTTCTTCATCTTCTTAATTCTTCTTCATTTGGAGCTTAGGAAAAAAGGGAAAGATGACAAACACGACAAATAGAATTCAAGATGATCATATCAGAAAATCTAGATATTATCATCTGCAGCTCAACCAACCTAACTCTTTTAATTTAGGCTTCAAGATCATGTTAATGTTGACCACTTATTTTGTTTTCTACTATTTGTCTTCTTGTCACTGCTTTTTAATTTAATTTTCACATACAATTATCTTACTTTATCATTCCTTCTTTGATCTGACCTTGCTTTAATATATTCTCTCAAAATGAACAGAAGAGACAGCTTTCTCACTCATAGAGCATTCTGTGATGCCTTAGCAGAAGAAACAGCAAGAGTTCATTCAGGTTCCACTATAAGTCATCACACAATTACTAGCAATGGTATGTGTATGGGGGATTCATCAGTACTAGGGCCTGCCAACATTGTAGAACAACATTTCTCGTCGATATTAAAGCCGGTAACAAGCGATGGCGAGGTAATCATGAATCAGAGCAGTAGACCAGGGCTGCCACTTTGGATGGGCCAAGGGTCAGTGGTTTCTGATCAGCCATTGTGTAAGAACCTCCTTGAACTCAACCAAATTGGATCTACAAACTTGGGCACTTCATTTTACGCCGATCAGTTCGCTTCGTATTCGAATCCCCTTCAATTGGATTACCATCTAAACTGGGTGCTTGCAAGTAAGCTCTCATCATCATCATCACCATCACCATCACCAACACAAGCTAAAGAAGTACAACTTTTAAGTGCCCCTTCATTATATAGTACTCAACATGATCACAACCACCACAACCAATTAGTCCATCACCACACACACCAGGCAAGCATGTCCGCGACAGCTCTACTGCAGAAGGCCGCCCAAATCGGTGTCACCTCCTCGAATTCATTCCTGCTCGGGGACTTCGGACTGAAACACAAAGATGTAGATGAATGCAGTGGCTTGTTTGGTTCAACCCTGACTTCCACTAATCTCGGTGAAGATACATATAGTGATCAGTGGCATATAAGGCCCGAAAAGCGCCATAAGGCACGTAACGACGATGCAGAAGGCGGCGAAACAAGAGATTTTTTAGGGGTAGGTTTTCAAACCATCAGTAACAATACTACTACTACTACTACTACTACACCATCAATTAATGGATGTATTTGAATCTTTCATGATGAGTAGTAACTAGTTCTTATTGTCACATTTAACAAGTCTGCAAAGAAGAAAAGTTGCTTTTAAAAGATGTGCTTAGGGACCATATACTGCTTAAGAGTTGAAGATGGTCCATTGCATATTCATGTCTGCAGCACTTGAGAGATATTGGTTGGCCTTTCAAATTTTCTAAAAGAGGGAGCAGTGGGGACAAAGCAGTAGAACCCCTTTTGAGCTCCATTATTGCATGCTAATTGCTTCATGTTTTAAATAGTTTTGGTCTTTCCAAAGTGAATTAAAATACAGGGTTTAAGTGCTATAAAGCTGTATTAATATTTTAAGCTCAAGTAGGCCTAACTCCTTGACTAGAGTAAAGTAATTTAATTAACCATTCCTGCTAAAACTCCATGTCTTGTTGTACCTATATATATATATATATAGTGAGGAGGCACTGCACATGATGTTGTATCTCTTTTCAATATATGGCATGCCACACATGATAAACTTAGGAATCATGCTAATTAGTTGGGAAGTTTAATTAATAGGTACTCTATATTACCAAATTAATTACCAACCGATCTACCGATAATTATCGCTGAAAGGGCAAAAGAAGAAAAAGTTAATGCATTTAGCAAATATGTGCATACTTTACTTCCTTGCTCCTTTATCATTTCTTGGCTAGCAGCTCTTTTTCTTTGCCTAAAAGAGATCCAAATTCTATCAAGATGTAAGGAATCACCCTTTTGTGGGTCACCCTTATAATCCAAGCAAGAGGTTCTATCAGTATTTTGTGTTGAAGGAGGGAAAGATAAAAGCTTTTCTATAATTTAACCTATTGTACCAACATGGCATGAAGAAAAGGAGAGAGAGGGAGAAGTTAAAAGGAAACAAGGAAAAGAACTTGAACTAGTGGTAAACAAATTTCCTTTCAAATATATGAGTAAACTTCTATAAGAAAACATCATAGGGAAGGAGTAAGATGGTAAGATATTAAGCTACTAATTTACATGTGATTTTCCATGTATCATCAACATTATTTATGTCGGTCCGACTGCTCCCATCTGATATGCACCACTAATTGGGAGTCGAATATACTAAGGTTTCAAAGGGATAGAGCCAATTTCCTAGCATTCGCTTGCTCTATATAGAAGATTCGAACGTGAGACCTTTCTCATCAAAAGACCTCGAGGTGCTCACCACGGGACGACACTTAATTATCTTGATCGTAACTTCACGAGGAATTGATATATATGCAACATAAACCTCTTTAATGTCAAGACAAGTTTTTAAGCTTTTATGCTTATTATATATGCAATATACTTTAAATATTTTACAAGTTTGTCTATGAGAAAATGCTGTAACTAGGCATGCATAGAGTTGCGTCTCTTTCTTATCGAGCATGTTCCTTTGCCAAAAGCAGAAATTCGAGCTACTAAATACAAGTGGTAAGGGATTCGATAACCTTTAAAATCTTTATTTTAAGCAAATTGAGTTAGAAGGGATACTCTTTATGAAGTATGATCGTGCTTGGAAGACACGATTGATAACCTTTAAGCAAAGTCTCTATTAATTGTTGTCTAAAATTTACTTTGAAAAATTAAGATATTCAAATATGAGATATCATAGAGACTCAAGTGACACTTATGTCAACTTGGCGTCGAATACACATGAACAACCATTAAGAAAAATGATCATAATTAACGACCTTAACATTTTCCTAAAAAAGGAAATAAAAATAGAAACGAAAATGCTACAATATGACGCCCAAAGTCACACCAGATGACAAGGCCTGTAGGTCCGCATCTTTGAAAGCCGCCCGTGCACGCCTCGAAATACACACCTCACGTGTTACACATCGAAAACTATTTGAGCACGTTCATTTTTACGTAAAGCCCGCATGATGCCACATTACCTCGTTCTACTTCGGTGGGTGTCATTGTACTATTGTAGCATCTTCCAAATCTTTATCTCCCCTTCTCTCTCTCTCCTACCACTGTGCTGAATTTGTTTGTGTGTGTGTGTGTTAGGAGGGTTTAGGGTTTAAGCAAGGTTGAGATCGAGATGAGATTCACAGAGTCCCCAGTAATCAACCTCCAAGTCCTGGACAAGCCCCTCTCATTCCAACAAGACAACAACTCCCTCCACGTCGGCACTTCAGTCTGGCCTTGCTCTCTCGTCCTCGTCAAGTTCCTCGAACGCTGGTCCTCCCAAAACCCTCAAAACCCTAACCCCTACTCCCACCTCCTCTCCTTCTCCGGCAAGCGCGCCGTCGACCTCGGCGCCGGCTGCGGCGTCGCCGGCATCGGCCTCTCCGTCCTCGGCCTCCACCACACCCTCCTCACCGACATCGCCGCCGTCATGCCCGCCCTCAAGCGCAACCTCAAGCGCAACAAACCTCACCTCCCCAAACCCCTGAAAACCGCCCAATTGTACTGGAACAACAAGGCCCAGATCGAGGACGTTGTGAGGAAAAATGGGGGCTTTTTCGATTTCGTCGTGGCGGCCGATGTGGTGTACATTGAGGACAGTGTTAGGTCCCTCGTCGAGGCGATGGCGATGTTGGTTGGGGATGATGGGGTGGTGCTTCTTGGGTACCAATTGAGGTGCCCTTCTGCGGATAGGCTGTTCTGGGAGGTGTGCGAGGGGGTTTTCTCTGTGGAGAAGGTTCCGAAGGGGGATTTGCATCCCGATTACGCGTTCGAGGAGGCCGACGTGTTTGTGATGAGGAAGAAAGTGATGAGAGGAGGTTCTACTTCTTCAGGTGATGAAACAGATTCTCCGTTGTTAAAGTAATTGATGATGAAACTTTGTTGTGGTAATGAATGAATTTTATCCCGAATTTGTGGTTTTTGGGTTTATAGTTGTTTGTGTTGATGTGTTTTGATTTTGGTGTTTTTGTTTGTGGTGTGTTGGTGGTTTGGACACCATCAAAGACGGCCTACAAATGCCTCCACAAGAAAACTCGACTCAATAGAAAGTAAAAAATTGAAGAAATTCGATCTGGGTAGATCGGAGCTAAATTGGGACACATTAATTTGGAGAGATTTAAATAATTTGTAGAGCATACAATCAATGGCACTAAATCGAGCGCAATGGAAGAGTTTGATCTATGTAGCAGACCCATCTAATTTGAGATTGAGGTCGTCGTCCTCGTTGTCAAAATGGTGTATTGGAATTGTCTGGTTTTTCACATTGTTGTTTTATTTGACAAATGTTGCTGCATTGCTGTACTTAACTTTTGCAAGATTAATGTATAGCCTTTTTTTGTACCTTAGGCTTATTATGTTGGATCTCCATATTAGTCTTTTTGTTAATTAGGCTTGCGTAGTTGATTTTGTGACCTGATCGGAGTTTATTTATTGACGCTGCAGTTCGGATTGTCAATCGATATTCAATTACCCTTTTCCGTTATTTCTTCGTAAGATTCATGGATTTATCGTTTTGGTAGTTCGTCCTCTTGCTTATTACATTATTTGACTTGGTTTAATGAAGAAGAAGTAAGCATCTAGTGCAATGTAGCTAGTCAACTCCATGTCCATGTGGAAATATTCTTGGAGACTTATTGTTACTTCAATCAAGATTCCTTGTGAAATGAGAGGTGTTGAATTGTTTAACTTGGTTACTTGTCGTCATAATGTGAACTTCGGAGGTAGCTCCTATCCATATCTTGGAAGACTTAATTATAAAAGTGCAATTTGTGCTATCAAATAAAGTGCTGAAAGTATTGAGGCTCATAAGGACGATAAGATTTTTCAACACTTTATTTGATGGTACAAAGTGTCATTGTATAGGACTCGGGGAGAACCATTGAGCTTCAACATTAATACCAATTTTCATCAAAATGGTAACGACAGTGAAGTTCAAAAGATTTTAGGTAATTCATAAGTTACATAAATTAAGACGTAAGTTTATGAGACACATAAATGGTCTTATATTCTCCTTCTTGTCTCATACTTCATTTCAATATGTGGTTCAGATAAATATGAAACGAGTGGGAGAATGTAAGACCATTATGTGTCTTATAAACTTTTGTTTTAATTTACACATATAATTTATGAACTTAAAGTATTTTGAGCTCTATTATCGTTACCAATTTGATGGAAATTGGTATTAATGTCAGAAGCTCAATTGTTCTCTCTCAAGCTTATAAAAGAGCACTTGTACCATCAAACAATGTGCCGAAAACATAATAAATATAGATCAGTTAGAGAATTACCTGCATAAGTCATAATTACCTAAATCACCAAGATCGTATCGCCCTCATGAGCTTCAATACTTTCAACACTTTATTTGATGGTACAAAGTGCCCTTTTATAGGCCTGAGGGAAAACATTGAGCTTCCAACATTTATGACAATTTCCATCAAATCGATAACGGTAATGGAGCTCAGAAGACTTTAGGTAATTCATAAGTCACATAAATTAAGATATGAGTTTGTGAGACACATAATGGTCTTACATTAATTACTTTGAAATATTTCTAGTTTCTTTTTAGAGATGAGCGGTATGAATTCAAGTGACTTGGTATGGTCCTTCTTCCTCTAGATCACAATATTCTTCAACTCGCTTCTTGATCAGTGATCTATAGAAATGAGAGTAAAAGTCAATTATAAGTTGTTGGAATTCTTAGATCCCTATGCGGCATAGAAATTAAGAAAGACGCTCCTATCAACTTCTTATATCCCAAGAGTATTATTTGAAGCTTAGCCGTAAACTTACTCCTTCTACCGTAATCAAGACTAAAATGAAACCTTTGCTTGAGATCCAGGGAGCACTAATTGCCCTAGGTAGACACTTTACCTTCCTTCAATTCTCCAAATAACGCTGACAAAAACATGGAAATCTCAATAAAAAGTTATCTGTTGAAACTTGCTCTCTAACTCTGCTATGTTATAATCAAAGTTTAACTCTATTAGCAGTTATACGTTTTTGGAATAAAAACTGAAAACCTGTTTGTTGAAACATCATCATGCTGGGAAAGGAAGATTTTCATGTGACTGGAAGGACCTGGTGCTGTATGCATATATGGCATAACAAACACTATCATGCAGTAGTCTCACGGGCCAAAGAAGAAAAAGTGGTGATACACTGAAGATGCTCTTTCTCTCGGATGTCTCCCTCGATCAGTTTATGACTTTACACTGTGAGTCTGCCAATTCCCATCTATGAACATGCTTCCTACACTGGCAGGCTCTAAATCTGCTTTAGAGAGATCATTTCGAAAAACAGAAGGGTGGAAGAAAGTCGCATGAGTCGCACGTAACATTTTCTTCAAACTTTGTCAGACAGTCTACCTTTAGTCAGTTCAGCGATTTAGTTTGAGATTGGAAACGATGAAGGGTCCATTAATCGATCTTCAAACCTTATGTCAAACAGATCGTAAGTCGAACTTATTAGGATGATAAAAATATTCTCCTCTTTAATGAGGAGCAATAATTACATGAAGTTATGCTATACACAATCTGCTTGTAAAGAATCTGACAAGTATTCTCCTCTTCATTTTATACTTGTTGTGAAGAGTTTGGCTGGACAAGGATCTTCTGATAATTTATTTTGCAGTTGGGTCTTCAGCACCCATCAGACACCTGTAAAGCTCAGCTGCGTGCAAGCGCTCCGCGTTTCCCCAGTGGCAATTCGCATCGCCAAGCAAACTTGGGCTGCCATTCTCCTCACACGACAGGGAGAGAGAACAGAGAGGGGACGAAGGAACTGCCAAGCCAAGCACCATCTCTTGGGTCCTCTGCAACTCCCCTCTCAGTCTATCGACCTCCCTCTCAAGCCTCTTCTTGTCTGCAACGACACCATCCAGCCTCAACTGCAGCGCGCTGTACTCAAGCTCAAGAGTCTGGGTCTTCCAACGAGCTCTCTTGTTTTGGTACCATATCGCAATCTGCCTCGGCGGGATACCAAGTTCGCGAGCTAGTTGGACTTTGCGCTCTTGCTCAAGCTTCTTGTCGTAGCTGAAGCTGCCCTCTAGGACCCTCACCTGATCCTGGGTAAGACGTTTCTTCTGATGTTTCGATGCCTGTTTGTGAATTTGGGATTGCGAGAAATCCATTTTGTTTTGTTTCGATAGGTCATCGGAGTGTGCAGGTTAGCAATTTATAGAGCTTGTTTGGTCCTTTTCCTAGATGTCACACCAAAACTAGGCTTCTTCTTGTGGCTGCTTATTTCTTTATCCATGTTCTTAGTGTTCACGTGGTTTTGGGACCACACATGCTGAAGAAAATTTTCTGCTAGACTTCTCTACACCATTCGAACATGACAAATTATTTAAGCTGTTGTCATCATCAGATTCAATAATGACCCGTTAATTCTGTTATAGCACATTATGGGTAGGCGAAAGCGTAGTTTTTTTACTGAACTTGATCATGTCAACGAGTGATTTTAAAAGCACACCATCAAAGGCATTGAATTGAGCAGAGTGGAAGAGTTTGATCCATACACGGTTGACCTCAACTAATTTGGGATCGAGGCTTTGTTGTTGTTGATCATGTCAACGAGTTTAATTATTAGCATGGTAGCCTTGTTATTCCGATGGAGAGAAGAACCTACGATTAGCCCAGTCAAGGTGGTTTGGCTGCATGTATTTGCTTGAAATTCTTATGTTATGCTAAGATTGTGTAGGAAAAATTGTTAATGTGACGTGTCTTGGTTACTGGTTCTACAATGAAACTTTGTGGGTCTGTTCTATGTGATGATGTTGGTATTATGGGCCCAATGCTATCCTTCAATGAAGAACAAGGGGTGATGGGACTTCCTGTGATATGTGAACCAGAAAACATGGCTCATTGCATGTTTAAAAAAGCCATGGCAAGTGTTACCTTATCAGATCGATACCCACCAACCATCTCTAATTTGAGAGTGAGCAACAACACCATCAATGAGGTATAGTGTCTTGTCTGTCAATTTTCATGTTTGTTTTACTGCTTCGTTTGGAGTTCATTCAAAATGGTTATTCAATCCAATTGTTGATTAAACATTGTGGAACTTTAATCCTAAATTTTATAAGGACCATGCTATTGTAACCGAGGAAGGACGCACAAACAACATGCATTTGAGAGTGTCCCTTCAATGTGCATTGGATGTGTACACACGCACATCATAGCAAAAATCAAGGGACGCACTTAAGTGCGTGTTTGTTCATGGGTTAATTAGAAAAGCATTTTCCATTTTCTAAAGCTTGATAATGAATACTCAGTGTAGCCAAGTCTGTGAAAGATCATGAATATTAAAAGGGTAGTGCTATTTGGACTCATGAGTTCGGACTCAAAACTTTTTTTTTTTTATTTCGAATACATCATCGAGCAATTAATGAAGCAATTATAATCACTTGTAAAATTCTTTTAATACTTCTTAAATATTTACAAAAAATTTAAAAACTTCCCTATGAGTCCGGAATCATGAGTCCAAGTAGATTTATTATATATAAAAGTATATTCACCAAAAGTTAGCGTGAAAGTTCATGCATTAACTAGTGATTTAAGAACTTGAGCTTTTCTTTTAGAGCATTCAAAGATTAAATCCACAAAGGCAGGTATGCACCATTTTAGTTACAAAACTGTTCTAACACCAGTGCAATTAAAAACCATAAACACGCACATGGGAAGGCTCAATTCTCACTCTTATAGAGGTTTTTCTAGCACTGCTTATCCTGAGCTTGGAGTAGTTGGGGCCGTTGGCCTTTAGATACAAGGTGGTTTTGTTTAGACCAAAATAAAAGAAAAATAATTAAATGAGTGTTAAGGAAACTACCAGTTAAGGAAACTCGTTCGTGTTAAGGAAACTCAATATTACGTTTAAACAGTTATGGAAATGAGTATCTCGTGTAATTAGTAGTTCCTTTTATGATTGCACTTTTCTTTTGTATTCTAAGACTTGTACTTCTATATATAGATCACCATGTAAACAAGATAAAATACACAATAAATTTATTCTCTTGAGAAATTATCATAGTATCAGAGCCCTAATTGTGGGTTTCTCTGGTTGTGCGAGACACAACTCTGTCCTCTCTGGTTGTGTGAGACACAACTCTGACTTCTTTGGTTGTGCGAGACACAACACTGCCAAGCCCCTATGCACTCGACGGAGAGCCTCGCGGTCTCCATCTGTCCGCCTGCATCAGCCACGTCAAGACACTGCACCAGCCGCGTCATCCGCTCCACTTGTCCTCTTCTTTTTCTTGTCTTCGTCGCCGTCTGATTCCGCCGCCGCCGTCTGTACATCTGGTCCGTCGCTGCTGCTAGTCGCCCGCGTCGTGCCGGGCACTGCGTCGCCGTCTTGGAGGCTCGCCTGACCTTCGCCGCCCTTGCTGGCGCCGCTGCTCCTCGTCACTTCGCTCCCTGCTCCGCCGCTGCATATACACCGCCGCACATTCACACCAGATCCGCCGCCGCCGCCGCTAAACACCATACCTGCCACTGCCACCGCCACCGCTGCACATCAGATCTGATCCGCTGCGCGTCTGTCCCGGAGACGCTGATCGGAGATGCGCCAGTCCCGGATCCGCGCCACTGTTCTGCTTAGTCGCAAGTCGCCGCTGGTCTGATGCACCGCGCACGCGCTCTCTCGATCTGATCTGTCGGTCTTCTTGCTGCGTTCTTTGACACACCGTCTACGAGTTGCCTCGCCGTAGTCGCCATTGGTCCAATCGCGCGATGCGAGTCCTCCCCTCAAGGCCGTCGACTTCTTCATAGCCAACCGAACTTGTTGGTTTATCAGCCACACAACATAGCCGCACCACTGTACACTATTCGATGGAGAAAAGTGACGTCTCACAACCCATTTCTATAATTCTTGATGGTTCAAACTACACACTTTGGTCTCAACAGATTAAAAGCTTTCTAATTGGTCGAAAACTCTGGCGAATCGTAACGGAGACAACCCCAAACCAGAAAAGGATGCCACGGAGACACAAGTCAAATTTCTTGACCGACTTGACGACTGGGACAGTAATAATCATCATATCTGTAACACATCAACTCCCTCTATTCATATTCAGTTTGTTTATTTTGGGACGGCTAAAGAAATTTGGGATTTTTTGGCTGTTAGATACAAAACATCTGGTTTGACACAGTATTATCAATTGTTCACCACTTTGAACAATTTAAAACAAGAAGCTGGTCAGTCCATCAATGAATTTTTGGCACTCATTCAGCCAATTTGGAACCAGTTGCAACAAGCTGATATTAGCAAAAACCACCTTCATCTCATCCAAGTTCTCATGGCACTTCGTCCTGAATATGAATCAGTCCGAGCGACCTACTTGCATCGTGATCCCCTGCCTTCTCTTGATGCAGCTGTGAAAGAAATTTTGTTTGAAGAAACTCGGCTTGGCCTGGTCAACTCCACCCCTGCATCAAAGGTGACCCTAGCAACCACTCCATCATGGTCAAAGTCTACCGTACCTTATTGTAAGAACTGTAAAAGAACAGGCCATTCATTCGTTCATTGTCATACAGTTGAATGTCGCTATTGCCATGAGCGCGGTCATATCCTGTCGAACTGTCCAACCCGACGACCTCGCTCTAAAAGCGCATTCAAGTCTTCATCTACTGCTACAACAAGTCCTTCTGTTGTTGTTGCTGCCTCTGATGTGTCACACCCTTCTCCGATGTTTTCTATGAGTGATTTAAAGGTAATCATCAAATAGGTGATACCTTCTCAACCCACTGCCCTATCCGTCACCTCAGTTAACCATTGGTTCTTTGATTCAGGGTGTTGTAATCACATGACACCAAATATGTCTCTTCTTTCTAATAGTAGCCCCTCATTTCATTCTTCAAGCATTCAAACTGCAAATGGAAGCTCCATGTCTGTTACCCATTCAGGAACAACATCCAACCCCAGTTTAACTCTCCCTGACACCCACTGTGTTCCTGACCTTACTCTAAGTTTGATTTCCATTGGTCAATTATGTGAGCAAGGGTTGACTATTTTATTTTCTCCTACTGGTTGTCAGGTACAAGACATTCAGACGGGTCAGATTCTGGGAACGGGGATCAAAGTAGGACGATTATTTGAGCTCACGTCACTTCACATGCCTGTCGTTAAACAAATTTTTGCGGCAGTTTCCACCCCCTCACTTTATCAGTGGCACCTTCGTCTTGGCCATACATCAGCCAGTAAACTCCGTACTCTTGTTTCCAGTGGTTCATTGGGTATTTCTAATTTTGAGTCTTTTGATTGTGTGCATTGTCAGTTAGCAAAACAACCTGCTTTTTTCCTTCAGTCTTAGCGAGTCCATCAATAATACTCCGTTTGGGTTAGTTCATTCTAATGTTTGGGGTCCTGCACCTACTTTCACTGTGAATGGTTATCGATATTTTGTACTGTTCAATGATGATTATTCCATATTCACTTGGATATATTTTCTAAAGCATCGATCTGAAATATCTCAAACATACATTAATTTTGCTAATATGATCAAAACTCAATTTGCACATACAATCAAAATTATTCGTACTGACAATGCTTTAGAATACCGTGATTCTATGCTTCTTCAGTTTCTTAAACATCAAGGTACCATTGTTCAACGTTCATGCCCGTATACCTCTCAACAAAATGGTCGAGCTGAAAGAAAACATCGACATATCATAGATTATGTCCGAGCCCAACTTCTCTCTGCATCATGTCCTGAAAAGTTTAGGGGTGAAGCTGCTTTAAATTGTGTATATACTATTAATCGACTTTCTACACCAGTGTTACAGGACATCTCTCATTTTGAACGACTATATGGTACACCACCAGATTATTCTCATCTTCGGGTATTTGGTTGTACATGTTTCATTCTTTTTAACCCCCCTGAACATACCAAACTCGAACCGCGTGCTCGTCTGTGTTGTTTCCTCGGGCATGGAATTGAACATAAGGGCTATAGGTGTTGGGATCCTATTTCTAGGAGATTACGCATCTCCACACATGTCACTTTTTGGGAAAATATCATGTTCTCTACCCTATCCAAGTTCGACAGTTCACTATCCTGTCCTCAACCATTTTTCACTCAACCATTTTTCACTAACTCCTTTATCGAGCTTTTCCCATCTCCTGCTGCAGGTACACCAGATGAGCTCAATGATCGTGATCTCATTCCTGCAACCATCATCGAAGAGTCTGTCCCCTCTGATACTCTTGTTCCTGCTCCTGTCCCACCCCGTCGGTCTGAACGGGTAACTGAACCTCCCCTTATCTCAAAGATTATCATTGTTTTTCTGTTATTTCTTCTTTACATGAGCCATCCTCCTATCGAGAGGCTAGTTCTAACCCCTTGTGGCAGCAAGCAATGTCAGAAGAACTGAGTGCACTAGAGAAGACTCATACTTGGGACTTAGTGGAGCTACCCTCTGGCAAGACTTCGATTGGATGCAAGTGGATTTACAAGATAAAAACTCGATCTGATGGCTCTATCGAGTGGTATAAGGCTCGTCTGGTTGCTAAAGGCTACACACAGGAATATGACATTGACTATGAATAAACGTTTGCCCCTGTAGCCCGCCTGACCTCTGTTCGAAGTTTACTTGTTGTAGCAGCTGTTCAACATTGGCATTTGTTTCAAATGGATGTTAAAAATGCATTTCTAAATGGTGATCTTCCAGAAGAGGTTTATATGTGTCCACCTATTGGCTATTCTCATTCTCCAAAACAAGTTTGCCTTCTCCGTCGCGCATTATATGGGCTTAAACAGGCTCCCCGTGCCTGGTTTGCCAAGTTCAGCTCCATTATTACACAGTTTGGCTTTCAGTCGAGTCCTCATGATTCTGCATTGTTTACCCGACTAAAACTGACAGAGGCATGGTTCTTCTCCTACTTTATGTTGATGACATGATCATCACCGGGGATGACTCAATTGGGATTTCTGATTTGCAGCAATATCTCAAAAGTCACTTTGAGATTAAAGACTTGGGTAATTTGAGCTATTTTTTTGGTCTTGAAGTCAATTCTACTTCTGATGGATACTATATTTCACAAGCAAAATATGCCTCTGATTTGATCTCTCGTTTTGTCATCACTAATACTGATATTGCATCCTCCCCATTAGACACGAATGTCAAGCTGACTCCGTCAAATGGTACACTTCTTTCAGATCATACCGTATATCGTCAGCTTGTGGGGAGTTTGGTTTATCTTACTGTTAGTCGTCCGGACATTGCTTACGCTGTTCATGTTGTCAGTCAGTTCATGTCGGCCCCTCGTACTGCTCACTTCACTGCTGTTCTCCGCATCCTTCGATACGTGAAAGGTACTCTATTTCATGGCCTCCACTTCTCTGCCAACTCTCCATTGGTATTATCGGGTTACTCCGACGCAGATTGGGCTGGTGATCCTACCGACCGGCGTTCTACTACTGGTTATTGTTTCTTTTTGGGCAACTCATTAATATCCTGGCAAATCAAGAAACAAACAGTAACATTTCGCTCTAGCACATAATCTGAGTATCAGGCTCTTGTTGATGCTACCTCTGAATTACTTTGGCTTCGATGGTTACTTGAAGTTATGGGAGTTACACATGCTTCTGATACCATTCTGCATTGTGACAATCAAAGTGCGATCCAAATTGCACATAATGATGTTTTTCATGAGAGAACAAAACATATTGATAATGATTGTCACTTCATCCGTCAGCATCTAGTTCGGGGCACTCTTCAACTCTCTTATGTTTCCTCCTCCAATCAGACGGCTGATATCTTCACCAAAGCTCATCTTCCGGGTCGCTTTCATGCCTTGGTTGACAAACTCAAGTTGATTTCTACGAATCCACCTTGAGTTTAAGGGAGGGTGTTAAGGAAACTACCAGTTAAGGAAACTCGTTCGTGTTAAGGAAACTCAATATTACGCTTAAACAGTTATGTAAATGAGTATCTCGTGTAATTAGTAGTTTCCTTTTGTGATTGCACTTTCCTTTTGTATTCTAAGACTTGTACGTGTATATATAGATCACCATGTACACAAGATAAAATACACAATAAACTTATTCTCTTGAGAAATTATCAATAAGAGTATCAAGTTTTTTACCAGCTCTTGTTAAATCTACTATAAGTTGAAAAAATTGTTTACTCTAACTAATTGGGTGACCCGATAATTTAGTACGGAGTTTGAGAGTAAAAGGTCATAAGTTCGAATCTCAGTGGCGCAAGGTGTTTCTTTCTTATAAAAAAAAAAATTGTTTAATCTCCTAAAAGTTGAACTTTCACTAGTTGAAAAAAGTTCATGCATTAACTATTATAGAATTTTTTTTTATGAAAGTGAGGTCTGGACCGCCCAACCCCTCCCCAATTTTTTTCAAAGCACGTAGGTGCCTTAGTGAAGTAAAGCGCACATGAACAATAAATTACAATCCTAAAGGACGAAAGAAATAGAGAACAACATGATTGCAAACAGTGGCGGAGCCAAAAAAAATTGATGAGCAAAGCAAACTTGTTCATAGGTGTAGCTAAAAAATTAATTATTGCTCAAGGCAAAGACAATTATATGATGGTACGTACTATACATATGTCATGTGACATAGCTAAATGAAGATACAAATTCATGCAGGGAAGACTTCGAGTTGATCTCATCAGTTAGAATTGCATCATAATTTGATTCTAATTAAATCTTAAAAAAAAAAAAAAAAGAACAGTTTTCTTTGTCAATTTTGGTTTCTTGTTTTTACATTGATTTCACATTTAATGCAAGTGGACAAAAAGAAAATAAAGAGTAGGGGGCCAAGGAGAATTAATTGGGCTTAATTAAATTCCAAAACACCCCATAAAGTCTAATGGGTCGAAGTGAGTCTCTAAACCTAACCCTTTGTCTTTGGTTGGGAGTAATGAGAGTGTGTCGTTAGGAGGGCTTACACTGCTCATCTCTTGCATATGTCTTTGCCATGGTGGTTAGGCTTTGTGTTCATGCACTTTGTTCTCTGATTCTAGGCTTTAATTGGGAAGTGTTCTTGGTGAAATCAAAGGTTTTTTTAATGATATTGCATTAATCAAAACTCTACCATGTTCAAAGGCCCGATTGGGATTTCCTTCAAATGCATGAATGTATTTTTTGCATTTTTAAATTTTTAATATATGATACATGTATAAGGGGTCATGTGACCTTTAATTATATTGAAATAAGGTAGTCATTAAAGCATTTAAGAATTATTTAAGGCACATATTCATTATTACACCATATCCATTCCTTGTTGATTATAATAAAAACTAAAATCAATTAGAGTCAATTTCAAATTAGTTGGGATTGGCTATATAAATCAAACGTTTCTACTCGCTTAATTTAAAGGAGCCTCTTGTTGATTTCAATAAAACCTTTTAACTTTGAGAATTCTCATCTCAAGTTGTTAGCTAGGGATGGGCGGACCGAAATATATATAATAAAGTGTGGATACATGTCTCGCCAAATAGAACCAAAGTTTTTCGGAATAAAACCTTACATCTATGTGTAGTGTCAATACAATATCTCTTGTTTCACAAAATGTTGATGTGGCCACAGACAACGATTTGTATATATTGTATATGGTCACAGATACAAAACTGCTTATCTTTTGGCGCAAATGAATAACAACAAATAAAAATAAATTGTAGTAAATAAAAGAAAGACAAGATTGTTTACGCAGTTCAGACCTCCCGTCCTACGTCTGCGGGGCCATGCGCAGTCTAAATACACTAAAAAAGATGATTACAGATTTACATAGAACTCTTAACTCGTAATTCGTCACCTAGCAAGTGATCCCTCACCAAGTTCGATTACACTAATCACTCCCCCTATTACACTTTGCACCTACAAAGTACCCAAGTCCCCTTGGTGCCCAAGATTCCCTCGGTGTTTTGACTAAGTCCCCTTAGCCTAGTGTGTGTATAACAAAAAATATTGCTAGTGCGTTCTCTTATCTCACTTGAATGTAGAAAGCAATTGAATAATCAGTGTCCTCCTTACACCCGTGATTACTCGTATATATAAAGAAAACCTAAACCACTAGTTACAATGTATTGGTTCAAACGGTCTTCAAAGCATCTTTAGCATATTCTTCTCTCCATGTTGATCGAACCTTGCAGGTAAATAGAAAGGGTAAGTGTCAAATCTCGTCCTTTCTTTTTCTACACCTTGGCGTTTTTGAAATAGGAAGTCTGAATATGATATACTTTGGACAATCCTTGCTTGCAATTTGAATACATGCCATTTTTTATAGATACAAAAGATATTATGAGAATATCTTTTATGATCTTGTACATCCTGTCAAGAATATGCAATTTTGTCTGGGCCCACATACAAGATATCGTGGACAAGGCTATACAAAGGAATAACTAAATAAAACGTTAGTGACAAACACATTCTTTTAAAGTCGATCCATAAGATTTGACATGCAATGACAACCCTAGATACACAAGATATTGTGAGAATATCTTTATGAGCTACAAAGATTCAACGAGTTGTACACCCTGTAGAGAATATGCATATTTTGCATGGGCCTACATACAAAATATTCTAAGCAAGGCTATACAAAGGAGTAACTGCATAAAACGTCAGTGACAAAATACATTCCTTTGAAGTTGAAACACAAGATGCGACACACAATGACAACTCTAGGGAATTACGTCTTAACATGTAGAAAGTGATTAAATTGGGGATGACATATGTACTAGCTGCTTGGTGACTTAGGCTAGCCAATAGCATGCATCCTTAAATTTATGTTTTAAAATTTATGATAATTAAGTTCACATCATCCATCATGTTGTGACGAATCATCACGGAATACCCAAGATCGCACTCACACATATACACCTAAAGATAAATAAACCACAGAGAAAAGATAAACACAAAAATTTACGTGGAAAACCTCAAAATCAAAGAAAAAACTACGGGCAAGAAACAAGGCAATCGCTTATAATCGCTTTGACTTGGTCCGTCCAAGCTCGAAATTCACCTTGCTCGAGGGACAGTCCGATTCGTGGTGCCTAGGCTGCGCGCCTAGGCACCCGGGGTGCTAACCGGGGCTCGGTCCGATCCGAGTCCCACCGGCTCGGGGTGGCCGGCACCATGGTCCCGCCTTGTCCGTGCTAAGGCGCGACCTTGCTCTCGCCAGGGAACCCGCCAAGGTCCCGCCATGTTTGTGCCAAGGCGCGGCCTTGCTCGTGCTTAGGGAACCCGCCTCGCTCGTGCCCAAGGAACCCGCCAAGGTCCCGCCTACTCGTGCCAAGGCGCGGCCTTGCTCGTGCCTTGGGAATCGGTCTCGCTCGTGCCCAAGGAACCCGCCAAGGTCCCGCCTTGTTCGTGCCAAGGCTCGGCCTTGCTCGTGCCTAGAGAATCCGCCTCGCTCGTGCCCAAGGAACCCGCCAAGGCCCGTGCCAAGGCGCCACCGTGCTCCCGCCAAGGAATGTGCCAAGACAATCCACTATCAATAGTTTAGTACACAAAGGGAAACTTCCTCTATCTAAACCTATCTAACCACGCACACTATTTTGACATATATGTGCATTGCATTTTTTCTATATTTTACGTGTATATATACATATAATCATATTAGGACTCCAAAGAAAACGTTAATGTGTTTGACACAAACACCAACACCAACAAGTTATCCATGTTGCTTATTAAGTGAAGCAATTTAAGTATAACTCAAATTGTAACGCCCATTTTCCAAATGGACCGCCACGGGGCCAATGCGGGCCCACAACCTGTCCCACCAGCGCCAGCTGTGTCCCACATGTCATCTCATCCACCATTTAATCATTATTAACCTCAATGAACAACAATTTATTGTCTAAATTGTTGCTGAACTCAAATCATCTGCTTATCATATCATTTTAATCCCAAATAATGTGACGACCCCAGTTCCCCATAAAACTGGGCCTCACCCGGCCTAAACCCACGTGGACCCCCGAGTCAATCTTCGCAAGGTCGACGCAGGCCTAGTCAGCTTCAAATAGTTACGTTCTCAATAAATTTGTATTTTTAACATTGAGTTATTAAGTTATGTCTTTTACAGAATAGTTTGCAGCGGAATTAAACTTATGACAAGATTAAATAACTCATATTTCATTAAAAGTGAAACAACCTACAGTGTGGAAACCCTGAAACCATCATATAAACACGCTTATCCTATATCACTCGGTCCCAATATGTTCATGTGTATTCAAAAGCAATAATATACAATAAATACAACAAAAATGGCAAAACATACAGTCGTGCAAGGAAGGAACCGCTCCAAAAGTCCTCAAAGGAAGTCACCAATCACCGGTCCTTTCCCCTTGCTCGTCTCTGTCCGCTCTGCACCCACCGTCACAAACTAGACGGTGAGTACGGTAAAGTAGAAATTAAGTAATAACCAGAAGGATGTAAACAGTAATTCATGAATCATGTAAAAACAGTCCAAATATCATGCGACATTAAAAGATAGATAAAAACAAAGAATGTGCATGATAAACAGACTGACAGATATTCACGACGAAATATGAGTGCCTAGGAATCAAAAAAGGCATACTAAGTGGTCTAAAATCCACAACAATCCACAACAATCCAGTACTCGGGGAAAACTCACGTTTGGTTGGGTAGCTGCACCCCCGCAGGTAGTGTTCACGTTAGCCCAACTAGCTATAATCCCAGGAGTACCTTCCCGACACACTTAGGCCATAGACACTCAATCAAGGAAATAAGAATGGACTTCCAAACAAAAGCAATTATCAATGAAGACAATAAATAAGGAATATGAATTACTATGCATTTCCTTAACTGGTTTACTCACTTACTTAGGATTTGCGCTATCCGCCCTCGCGGCTCGGACACGCTCCCAAAACGAATACTCGAACTCCCGAGACCTTCCCTTAGGTTCGTGAGGTCCTAAAACATGTTTTAGACTAAATTATAATGTTTTGGAGATTTCGAAAAATTTCAGATTTTGGTGCTGCCAGGGGAATTAGCGCTACTTTAGACCACTTTAAACACCATATTAGCGTGCTAATTCTTGACATTTGCGCGCTAACTCTCTGATATCTAGCACGCTAATCAATATTAGCGCGCTAGATTTCTCACCCAGCGCTATGTGCAGCAGAACCCAATTTCTGCATTTCGAATTCTGAGTTTGCATTACACATAGGCCTTGTTTATTGTTTGGGAACCCTCATACACACTAAAAACAGGGGTCCCCAACATCAACCACAACAACAACAACAACAACAACAACAACAACAACAACAACAACAACAACACCAAATACATGAATTGAATGAATGGACCAAGCTATGTTAATGGAGTACCTAGCTTGATCTTCTTCCTCACTCCACTGATTTCATGAGTTTTCTCCCACCTCTGGAACACTCCAGCAGTCCCTCTTCTTCCCTTCTTGCTTGCAAAATCGATGGGAATGAAAGTGAAGTGATAAGTTTGATTTACCAAAGTGATATATATGATTGCATTTGATTAAACCTTAGCCACTCATCTATATGCACTCACATATCTCAAGACTTATCTTGTGGACCATCCTCACACACTTGTCCCACAAGTCATGCATGAATTGACTCCAAACATACACTCACTTGGTCTCTAGATTGATCACACGTGTCTCGATGCACATCCTAAAGCCTTTGTTTTAATTCACTAACTTAGGCTTCTAGTTAATTATTCAATGTGACCACACTAAAACTATTTACACCACTATAAATAATTCAACTTACACTTACCCTATAAGCCAACACCTCGGTCTCACGTCGACATGCAACTCGAGGTACGTCCTGCTCATGTCTCGTCTCACCGAATGCCCCGCGTATACCTTACTCGCAAATTCGGCACAACAAAATAAAGATACACTTGAACATTAGAAATTCACATTTTGGGTATAAATAAATAATACATACACCATAGAAAAATAAAATGTACCTCGATGTCAACTCCAGAGGTTTCGACAAGTACCTCAAGTCACGACGGTCCAGTCAACGGTCCTGTGACACGTGGCACGTATAAATTTGAGGGTCGTTACACAATAAACCACAGCGGAAGTCTTTTATCATGACAATTAAACTATGAAACATTATAGTCATGCATTTAACTCTGACACCTAGTGTGGAAAACCCATATGACATCATACATCGGATATACACCTCAAAGAGCTCAAAATATCAGTGTATAGAGTCCTGATGTGTCTCACAATCCCAAATTCCAAAATAAAACATATATGTATAATACAAACATACAAGTCTGGCTCAATGTCTCGAATCACAAGTATTCCGAAGTTTACCTTTGCCTCGACTTGTACTAGGATCTGCACTCAAGCCATCACAAAAAGGCGATGACGAGTCCAGAGTGAGTATTCCCAAGGAAATTAAGTGAGCAATACGGAAAGTAAATACTGAATTTAAACAAAACTATTAAATAAACATGCGGAAATAAATACAGGCAACTGTGCTCATCGCATGCATAAGTAATAGTGAAAGCTCAAAATGTGTTCCTAGAGCCTAGTCAACTAGCGCCATACTTCGGACTCCCAACAGACTACTGCCGGCGAGTAGCACTCAAGCAAGGCCGTATCTGGATCCGCTAGGTGGTCGGCGTGGTACCTACGACGTACCCACACGTGCCTCGACGGGACTCTTGGGTCGACCTATTCACCGAGATCCCTGGCACACGTGTTATGGCCTAGTGGACATACACACAGATATGGTACGGAGGGAGAGCCTCAACGTCCGTCCATCATATCACACCAAGAATAGAGTATTAAAAGACATAATATGAATTCAAAAGCAAAAATAAAGTATTGTTCAAGAAATTTCAGTTGGGATACTACACACCTCAAACTGCACTCCGTGTCTCGTCAATCACCCCGGTCCGACTCCGTCTAGTCCCAGATATCCAAATTAGTGCCCGAAATGACTTATTTCCATTTATAATTGATTTTTAGTCAATTGGATGTGTTTTATGTCACTTAACAAAAATAATGTCAAAAACTGCAAGATCTAGCGTGCTGGGTCTGGGAATTGGCGCGCTAGATTCCCAAGCAGTTATACGTTCTTCGTCAGGAAGAACATTAGCGCGCTATCTTCTTGCCTATCATGCTAACTGTCATCTAGCGCGCTAGATGATGTCATTAGCGCGCTAATCGCGTTCTGGACAACAGACTTGCTGAAAATTCTAGGTTTCCAACAACCCCACCAACACCAACAACAACCACAACACCAACCACTGACCTTCATAGCACTTAAAACCTATCAGAACAACTACTCAACAACCATTAACACTCCCTAATGGATTCACACTAACACCTCAAAAATCGAGATCAAAAGATAAAGAAAGTTTAGGTGTTTGTGATTCTCACCTTGCTTTGATGCTTTCCCCACTCCAAGCTCCTCAAATCACCAAGTTTGGATCTCCAAAACCCTGGTTTGCTCTCTTCAATTTTCGGATAGAAGATAAGAGAGAGAAAATGTGGTGGAAAAATGAGGTCAATTGACTTTTATAATTGAATTGTGATCTCTCCTCACTTACACATCTCAAGGCAATCCAAGGACCTCCATTTGCTCCATTTCCAATCTCTCATGACTCCAGAATTGACACCAATAGCACACTCACCCTTGTCTTTAACTCAAAAAGTGACATTTCGGGTGTTCCGACACCCGGTTTCGCGTCCCGAACCGCGACATACGCATACTACCATGTCCCTAACCACCAAATATCCATTACATATTATTATTTAACCCATTTATTCATTTTATGTGTGTATTATTTTCCCCGGCCTAGTATTTAGTCTTTTAGACTACTCGGTACCCGCGTCGACACGCATATCGAGGCGAATACTTAACACACGGTATCGCACGTCAAATGTAATATAATCACACATATTGCGATGTCATTTACTCTATTTCAATATATACATCGCAAATTAAACAAATCAGCACACAAAATAACTGTTTACCTAGCTCCAAGCACGCACTAGCCTAGTTGTGGATCCCACGAGCATCCAAGCTGTCAGCCACTTCTGCAAACACGTCAGTAATAACGGTGAATTAAATTCAGGCCGTTACACAAATTCACCCTCCAACTCAACACAACATGATTTTGAGCCACCGAGACTCAATAAATCTTCACCTTAACGAAAACTCACCACCTTGTTCTTGCCCCACCGCCCTCTCGGGCAACCATCCTCAATACCGAGAATAAACCAAGTCCAATCCAGCCTGTTTGGACTTATCAACAACCATAACCCACTTCTTGATCAACTTTTGATGCTCAGACCTTGCTCCATGTTTCTGCACCAAAACAAACAAGTTAATTTTCCCCACGCCTTTCATGACCAACGAAAACTTTCGTTTCAATACTCCACCTCGCCCAGAATAATTGTAACCCTCGTAATCTAATTCGGTAAGAGGAATTAGATTTTGAGTACAACTCGACACATGTCGAACATCTCGAACTGTTATGACGCGTCCATCAAACGACTTCAGCTGAACTTCACCGACTCCCAATATCGATCGCGCAAAGAGCCATCAGCCATCGACATAACTTTGCCACCGTACAACTTGCATAATTACCGATCCATGCCCTATGTACGCACACACGTCTTGTGGCCCTGTTGTCAATTAACTATTCTCCCTTCTGATCACCAATCATATTCTTTGTTGGACACATAGGATAATTACTATCAGTCTTAACGATAAATTGTCAGCGTCATCACCTTCAACATCGAATCCCCCTTTGTTGAACCGGAGCTTTTTGCCAAACCTTCTCCTTTGCCTTTCCTATTCCTGCAGTCTCCTGAGATGTCCTAATTGACTGCATCTCCAACAGACCACTTTTCCGTACTTCTTGGAACCTTTCTCAGTAGCTACCAAACTCGAGCTTTCAGATGAACCATTGTTTTCACCTTTCATAAACTTCTCCTCAGATATTAACATGGCAGTGACCTCTGCTAAACTGATGGTTTCCTTCCGTACATCAGTGTTGGCTTCATGTGCTTAAACGAAGGCGGAAGTGACCAGATGAGCTTGAGCATCTTATCCTCATCACTGACTTGCTCTTCCAACTCTTCAAGTTTCGAGACAATCTCGTTAAGAACACTAAGATGATCAGTAATACTTGTACCTTCATCTATCTTCAGGTGATGGTACCGCTCCTTTAGGTAAAAAACGATTTGACATTCTTTTCGTCATATACATAGTCTTCAATTTCTCCCAAAGACCTTTCGCCGAAGAAATATTCCTCATGTTTGAAAGAACATTCTTTGCCAAATTGAATTTTATGGCGCTCGTCGCCCTCAAACCCAACTCCTCCCAATTTACATCATTTTCCTTCCCACGATCCTTCAACGTTGGACGTAGCCCAGATTGAATCAACAAATCTTTGACTTGAATTTGCCACAAGCCAAAATTTATCTTCCCATCGAACTTCTCCACATCGAATGTAACGACCCTAAAAATCTAACTCGTGCCACGTGCCATGTCAGGGTCGTATGTGGGATCCACTCGTTGTGATCCGTGTGTCCAAATCTCGGGTGTAGATACCGAGGTTTGATATTTTTGTGTGATGCTTGTATTATTTATTATACAAAAGATTGAACAATTTAAAATAATTAATTTCGAAAATGTGTAGGTAAGATCTTACCTCGAGTTTCGTGTTAGTTGGCAGTAGTCGAGGTTGAGATTGGGTTTAATTTGGTGTAAGCTTGGTTAAATATGGCAAGAGAATTGGTTTGTGAGAGTTGGGTATGTCATGGATGAAGTTAAGATTTTTGGGTTTTGGCGTGACCAAAACCAATATTTTGGACATTTTATGAAGATGGACTATTTTGTCGAGAGTTTGGTTCAATTTGGTGGAAAACGGGATCGAAAACGAGCATCGGAAGTCAAAACACGTCAAAATAGGACTTTCGGGAATTAATAAATATATATATATATATATAAACCATGAAATGAAAAAAAAAAAAAAAAAAAAACTCATTTGGTTTCAATTGACAAGAACGTTCATTCGAACGTTCCCTAAACCCCTCAATTTGGGTTTTCGCTCGCGGAACTCCCGACATTCGATTTTCGCCCGATTTCTTTCCTCAAAATCGTAAAGGATCGCAAGACGGTCAATTCGAGCTAAGTTTTCGTGCCAGAAACGAGGCATTCAGCCCGTAATTTGGTAAATTCTTAATGCCGGGTACATTTTTCCTCAATTCAATTTGAATTCTCGCGATTTTTCAATTTCTTTCACGGGGTTTCGATAGAAATTGGTATGACTTGTCGTTAATTGGTGTATTGGATTGATTTGCGTCAATTTGGGATAAATTTCACCGACGTGGGTTAGGGTTTTGATGATTTGAATTAATGCAATTCAGTTGATAACTGTTTTGGAGATGTTTTTATACTTGATATTTGACTCCACGAGCCATGAAAATATTTTGGTGTTGGTATCGAGTGGTTTTGTGGCATTTATTATTGAGTTTTGAGGATTTAATTGCGAAAATATTGATTTGGAGACATTTTCTAGTTGAAAATAAATAAAGTTTGTCAAGTTGACATGCCATATTAGAAAATTCGTAACTTCTCCGTTTATGATCCGATTTGAGTATTCTTGGAGTCTATGGAAAGTACGTCATGAGTACTACAAGTTCTTTTTTGGTTGTCATGACAAATTATGAGGTTTTCAGAGTTAAAACGTAACTCTAGTGGGCTAGTTGATAATACTTTGAAGTTATTATAAAGTATTATTTTTAGAAATAGCTCTCGAACGTACTTTGGTCGCAGTATTTGTATGGTTTAAGAGTTCTAAATCAAGGATATTGGACTTGAATTGATTAAATGATATCAGGAAATCTAAGGAAGAGATACGGAAGTTCGAGAACGCGTTTTGAAGTGTCGAGAGGCTGGATATGTTAGGAATAAGCGTGTGGATCGAGGTAAGTAAACCAGCTAAGAAATGCACATTTATTTCATTTTAAGCTATTCGAGTGTTTTTGTTCCTTGCTTTGTTGTCTATCCTTGATATTCCATTCTAATTGAGTTTTCCGAGGCCAAGTGAGTCAACGGTGGTCCTTGGAAGGAGTGGCGGGCTGAGGTAACATACCAGCGTCATGACCTCGGGATGCACTGCACTGGTTACTGATTTTGACGGGGTGTGAGGTCTTAGCGTGGCTATTCCAGGAAAGTCTCACTATCTCGTGGTTTAGGGCTTGTGAGTGTACCGAGTCCTAGAACACGAGTCTTGATGTTTTGCCAAGACTCAACGACTTATTAGTCGAGACTACTTGCGCCTCTCTGTTTGCATCTTTGGACACTCATGTATCGATTGCTTTAAATTTATTTACAGTCTTTTATTTATTCATGCGTCCTTATATCTTTCTTGTAATCTGCATGAATATCGATTTATTTATTTCGAAATGTTGTTTAGTATCCTACTGGCGTTACTTACCTGGGCTTGTTATTCTTGTGTTTAACGAGTGCAGATCCGCAGTCGAGTAAGGGAAAGGGGCCGTGTTAGGAAATCTACTGTGAGGACATTGGAGCGGCCTTCTCCCTCATACTTTTGTAGGTTTTGTATTACTTATGTACCTTGTTTTTGACACATGGGACACATGGGTTTTGTGAGATATTTATATGGAGTATATACGGGGTTTCCACACTCTAGGTTGTCCTAACTGATTTGTGTAGAGTTGTTTAGATTTGTTTAAGTTGAAATCGCTTCCGCATAAACTTTGATAACTTACAAATTTGAATAACTCACTAAAAATGTAATGATAAATGGTTAGCAAGGCTGACTAAGCTTGTGTTGACGTCGCGAGGATTGACTCGTCCATGTAACGATCCTAAAAATTTAACACATGTTACGTGGCATCTCAGGTCCGTGACCCTGACTCGTTGTGACGTTGCACACTCGGTCAACCCTCGGGAGTCGACACCGAGATTATGACCCATAGCTCGAACTTACGTGGACACCATCGATAAGTCCAGGGCACGCCAATCGAGGTACAAACATTTATTTTCATGTGACGCGTGTTAAATTAGTTGTATTATTGTTAATTCACATCACACAATTTAATATTTTTGGTGGTCGTAATGTGCACGCGTAGTGTCGAGAGGGTACGACGTTGCGGTGTACGCGTAACGCAGTGTATGGGGTAGTCCGGATTTAGTTATCACATCACACATCCCATCACATCACCAATCAAATCATATCACCATCCCCACTTTCTCTCTCTCACATAAATTTTTCTCCATCTTCTCCAAATTAAATACACATTTCAACCCCTCTCTCCCTCTACCCGAACTCTCTCCTCTCCCTCTCATGTTCTTCATTCTCACCTCTCTCGTTTCACTCACTTCTCCTCCACGGCCTCAAGATCTCGGCCTCCTCTTGATGCGCGTCCATTTCGGCAGTGGGACCTCCCTCATCGGCGACCTATTTGTTGATCGAGGTGAGTGGTTGTTTATGTTGTGAATTCTTGAAGAAATCGGGAGTTTTAATGTTGTTGTTGGGGTTGATGTTGATGTTGTAGTGTTGTTGTAGTTGTTAGAAAACAAAAATTATGTTGAACGAACAGAGAGCAAAAAAAGCTCTCTGTTCGTTCAACAATGGAGGAGACGGGCATGTGGGCCGGGTCGACCCGGGTCCGGCTGGACCGGGTTGGGTCGACCCGGGTGGACCGGGTCAGACCGACCCGGGTCCGGGTGGACCGGGTCAGACCGACCCGGGTCCGGCTGGACCGGATCGGGTCGACCCGGACCCACCCCATTAATAAAATAATAATTAAAATTAAATTAAATTAAACTGATTTTTATAAAAATAAATTACATAAAATAGATAAAAATTATGAAAAAATTCAGAAAATTCCAGAAAAATATGAAAAATTAGGAAAAGCTAGAAAAATGAGTTGGAGGCTTTTTTTAGGGCATTTGGCACCCCATATAATTCAAAAGGGTGCTAAAAATCAATTTTTTTGAAAATAAAATTACAAATTTATGATCCCATAGTATAAATTCACTTAGGGTGTGTTTGATAGCAAAGAGAATTTTCAATGAGAAAAAAAGTATTTACTTCAAAAATTTTCTGTAGAAAATTTTTTTAAAAGAATTTTCTCATTCTTTGTTTGATTGCACGTGAGAATTTTTTTTTCAATTTTCTCACATTGTTTGATAACTAATGTAATTTTTTTTTCATTTTTTTGCAAGATACCACGAATTCATACTAAAATTAAATCAAGTGTACAATTAATCAAGGTTACGCACCGAAATTGAATCGGCAACAACTATCTTAATTCACAACCATTAATGAACTCAAAAAAATCATTCAATAATTAATTGATAAGTAACATAAATGAAAGAAAATAAACAATGTACTAAAATTTATTAAAAAACAACTTATGGTTTAACTTCTAAAAGTAATCTAAAATTTCATCTGCAAATATAAAATCACACAATCTTTCTTCAAGTCTTAATCCAAGTGAAAAAATATATTTGCATCCTTAACTTCACCTCCCAATAAAAGCATGACACGCATTACGTCTTCTCGACTTAGTTCAGAAATGTTATGAAGCTCTTTCTGAAGACGTGCACAGTCTGTATGCGCAAATGCATCCGCTAGTCTATTGGCAGCTGCTGTTAGTCCTTGCTCGGTAGCATCAATGTTACTACTCTTTTTCCTTTTAGTTCTCTGACCATTTGATCCCGTACGAGTTGCACTAGATGACGATTGATTGACCTCATCTTTTTCTTCTTTAGTTGGGAGTGACTTCTCTGCATTTTCTACAAGAGATATGCTTTACTTACTAACTTTCGTGAATACATGCTCAGTCAAGCAGCAACTTTAAACAATTTCAAGCAATTGGTCGTACCTTGGAATGCGAAGGATTTCACTGAAAAATTGAAGAGCAATGAACTTGGAACGCTTCTCCTTACTTCTTAGTAGATGAATGAATGGAGCTAAGGGGGTGAGTTGGGAAAGAAACATTTTGCATTTTCCATCAAATTGCATACACTTGACAAGAATAGTGGCCAGAGCGGCAATTTCATCCGAATTCTTGTTTCTTGCAACAGCTACAAGTTTAGAGAGAACCGCTGGTGAACTGATTGCAGCCAAATGCATGTTATTTGTGTTATAATCGAATGCAGTTATAAACACTTCAATTATCAATAATGATGCCACAGGTGGTGTCAGTTGAAGTGAGACTGGCAATCTCTCGTTCGAATTGCACGCAACATCCAATAGAGCTGGTAAAAGTTCCAAAGCTTTTATTTCCGTTGGTGATGGATTTATCATATAAATAAGAATAGCAGCCTCGTGCACATTTCTTTTCAAGGCACTTGCTAAATGACACAAACGTAAACCCTTTCTTTCCATGTCTTCTATTAATGATCTGTTCTCCATTACCAGAGTTGAGAGCACAAGCACTGCTGCTCTTATGATTTGCACTTCATTGGAGGTTGAGATTGCTTGTAATAATTGATCAAGCATTACGTCCATTAGCATATAATGTTTTGCTTTTGTCTCTTTCTTCACCATTTCACAAATGGTTGAGATTTCTGCTTGGTTGCTTTCACATTTGCCAAGCCATTCGGTATAGCGCACTGCTGAAACTGCTTTCTCAAATATTCCCATTATTTCCAATTGTATTCCTTGTTCTGGAGCTAAGCTTGCTTCATTTGAATCCACATTGCCACTTTGGTCTTGCCTTGTCTTTTCTATGATTTGAACGAGACGAAAGAGGAGAGATCGGAGAGATCGAGACGAAAGAGGAGAGATCGGAGAGATCGCAGAGACGCCGAAAGAGATCGGAGAGATCGCAGAGACGCCGAAAGAGATTGGAGAGATCGCAGAGACGCCGAAAGAGAGATCGGAGAGATCTCGGAGAGAACAACCGAGAGATCGCAGAGACGAAATGGTTTGTGACGAAAGAGGAGAGAACGGAGAGATCGCAGAGACGAAAGAGGAGAGATCGGAGACAGAGACGATCGCAGAGACGAAAAATGAATTGAGAGGAGTATGTTGGTGGAAGAGTTCTTGTAGAAGAAGGAGTCCAAGTTTCGATCAAAAATAGATTTGTTAGACACCAAAAATCTCGAATTTCCATCCCAAAATAAGAGAAAATAAATGAGGAAAATTAGGAGGGTGGATTTTTTTTCTCTATACGGTTACAAGTGTATCAAACACCCAAAAAACGGTTATACTAAAAAACAAAACAAATTTCCATGATTTTTTTCATTTTCTTTGCTATCAAACACACCCTTAATGTGACTTTAAAATATGTAAAATGGTATAAATTGACATCGGGACTTACGAGGCTATAGTCGGGTGTCGGGTGCGCATATAAAGGCGTGAGCGGGACGTTTTGAGGTCGATTTGCGATTGCTCGAGGTAAGTAAAACCGCTTAGGAAATGCACAAGTAGTTCATTTGAGCTTATATTTTATTGATATTGTATTGTGTCCCTTCCTTGGAATTCCCACCCACTTATGAGTGTCGAGGCCAAGTGAGTCATACGAGTGTCTCTGATTGGAATGGTTACCGACTTGCAACCGGGGCCATGACCTCGAGTCACTTGAGTATTTAGTCGAATGAGATGTGTTTTATACGGGGCACCGTTGATATCCCTATTTCGCGACGGTCTAGGTATAGCGAGCGACGCAGCGTCCCAGACCCGAGTCTGCTTGGCGTTGTCGCGACTCTATGACCCCGACCCTGTGGCACCCGCACTCGGTGGTCTTGGACTACTTGGGCACCTCTCTATTGTTTCCTTTGACACTCATTTCTCGTTGTACTTTCATTTTTACAGTCTTATTATCATGCATTCCATATAACTTTCTTTCTATCCGCATGACTTTTAGACTGCTTCATTTATTTTGAATTATTGTTTAGATCCTACTGGCTTTTACTTACTGGACTCGGCATTCTTGTGTTTGACCGAGTGCAGATCCACAGCTGAGCAAGGGCAAGACGCCGACACTTGACGATCTACTCTGAGGATATCGGAGCGGCCCTCCTCCGCACACTTTTGTAGGTTTTTGACTTTTTTGTATTACTTATATATATGATGTTATCACACTTGAGATACTTATTTGGGTTGAGAGATACACACGACTGATATATCATTTTTACTTAGTTATAACACTTGACACAAGATATACATGAATGTACATGTTTACTGAGGTTCCACAATTAGGTTGTCCAACTCTTTTACATTATTGTTGAGTTATTTAATATATTAATTGCTTCAAATAAATTGTAAAACTTGAAAAATACTAATAACTCAACTTAAAATTATGAATTTACTTATACTTGACGGATTGGAAGGCGATGACTAGGCTGCGTTGACCTTGCGAGACTCGTTCGGGGGTCCACGTGGGCTTAGGCAGGGCGGGGTCCATTTTGTGGGAAATTGGAGCCGTCACAGTCCACGTAAGTCAAGGCCGGGCGGGGCCCAGTTTAGGTTGTGGAACTGTGGCCGTCACATCGAACTTCATTGCATTTGTGTAATTTGACATCTCTGAAAGTTCACCTTAATAATGTAATCCCCATATCTGAATCTTGGCTCTGACATCAATTTGTTATGGCGAATCACTGTGGAATACCCAAGATCGCAGTCACACGTATACACCCAAAGATAAATAAACCACAGAGAAAAGATGAACACAATAATTTATGTGGAAAACTCAAAATCAGAGAAAAAATCACGGACAAGAAAAAAGGCAGTCCACCATCAACAGTTTAGTGCACAAAGGAAAAACCTCCTCTATCTAAACCCTAGATAGAAACTCCAACAAGATTCAATGTCACAGTAGTGTCGCGTACCCGTCGCAGCCCGTACGCTACGACACAACTCTCGGCTCTCACAAGCACCTCCCGTAACACTATCTAACCACGCACACTATTTTGACATATATATAATCATATTATGACTCCCAAAAAAAACGTTAATGTGTTTGACACAAACATCAACACCAACACGTTATTCCTGTTGCTTATTTAGTGAAGCAATTTGAGTGTAACTCAAATTCACCCTCCAACTCAAATACATGAGTTTGAGCCACCGAGACTCAACACATCATCACTAGAAAAGAAAAAAACACCAAATAAGTAACCTTATTTCGCCAAAACACGTACTTGTAGGGATGGCAAAAAGTGTCCGGACCTGTTTTTATGCATTTGTCTGGACCGCTTTAAACGGGTGCATACATAATTTTTTCAAAATAAATACGAGTCCGGACATGTTTTTTGTCCATTTTAAAAAAGGGTCCCGGTCCGACAAATTTTTTGTAAAAAAAGTACTCGTTTAGCGATTAATTTAAATAATATTTTATTTATTTATAGCGACATAAAAAATCATGCATTTTTGTAAATAATTAGGTGAAAGAAATTATTTTATTATATTAAAAAAAGGGTCTGAACAAAAAACAAGTTCGGACAAAAAACAGGTCCGGACAAAAAACGGGTTTTGCATATTAATATTAAAGACATACGGGTCCGGACAAAAAAAAAATATCCGTTTTAAAAACTAGTACGAGTCCGGGCATTATTTTTAGTCGTTATTAAGGGGGTTGTCCGGACTCGTACTCGTTCGGACCCCTTTTTTTGGCCGCTCCTGCATACTTGCCAATAGGCAAGGTTTAGGGAGGTCGTTGAAAGTTATTAATATCGAACAACTGAAATATACTTAAAATGATATAGCCAAAAATCAAAGCTTTCTCTTTATCTCAAACTGCAACCATTAATAATATTTAGTCACTTATCTCTTATTATTATTCCTCATAAAATGGGGATATATAATTAGTTCAAAGATATTTAATTAAGTTATGTGTGATGACAACAATTAAGTCCTGTAAAAGCTTATCACACTTGGGTACACAGAACTTGCATGCACACAACTATACAAGAGTCGTATATATTATCTTTTCATCTTCTTTAACTTATTCATCATCAGTAGTATATATTAATCAACAAAATTAATAACAAATGATCTCTTCTTCCCTTCTTCGAAGTCAACATGCATGTAGATCACTACGGAATGTATGAAGATCCTCCAGCATGGACAGCAAAATTAGGTATCAACTGAGAAGGGCTTGCCCTACCTTGTCCACCTTGGTTATCATAACTCATGAAAGATGGATTAAGATACTCAATGACGATGCTCCTCCCAACCGTTGGAATATCGCGGCCGAGCCGCCCCGCGGCGCCATTCGCCCTCGCAGGCGATGATGATGAGTTGCACTGCCTAGGCTGGGTCTGGTAGAAGACCTTTGAGACCACAAGCTCTCCATCCTTCTCTTCCTCGCTATTGCCCAAGTGGTATTGATGCATGACCCAGTTGGTCTTCTCGGGCTTCTTCTTTTTGCCATAGTTTGTGTAGAGGACAAGTATCTTCTTGTAGCCCTTCACGTTGCCATTGACGAGGACCGGCCTCGTTTTGCCGGTCTTGTGCCATCGTGTCTCGCCGCCTTCTTCGTCGGTGTGGACTTTTCGTCTCTTTCGAGTTCCGGTGGTGTAGGCTTTGGAGGGGCGGTGGAAGAAGTGCCGGATTAGGCCGTCTTTGCTTACTCCTACATAAAACAATTATAAGGCCATACTTAATTTTTATTTTATTTTATTTTTTTACTTATATCAATAATTAATACGTTGGAGCATTGTCTCCTTTCCTCAAAAAAAAAAAAAAAAAAAAAAGGCCATCAATAATGTGCATGCATGGATCTTAAATGAACACTACACACAATTAAACCATGTGCATGTAGTAATTAGAGTGTTAATTAGGGTATGTACGTAGTTGATTAAGTTATGTGCACTGTATGAGGCTCAAAAAACATGATATGAAACGTGTGATCTCTATCAATGAAAATTATCACACACATAATGTCATTATTATATTGTGTTTTTAGATGAGGCTCAAATATACCATTCTCTCTTCCTCAAAGCACATGCTTCATGTGTTTAGATTTATTCTGTTATTATTTTTGATAATTGTGAAGGTTTAACCTTTTCTTTGGATCCCCTCCCTACTTCGGTTATTCTCTATGATAACAGAATTTGATTTAACGGCTGATGTGAATATAATCGTGAATACTAATTTTAAGATGAAATATTGAAACTCAGGGCCATTTTAGGTATATTTATACCTTGATTATTTTACCAAACAAGATTATATTATAGTAATTATTTTATTTGATATATATATATATATATATTAATTCTTCCTACTTGCCACCTTTTATCATATTAATTTTTTTTTTTTGTAAAATGTGTTGTCATTGTTTTAGTTGCTTTTTAATTGATAGTACAACATATATTGATTGATATATCCATGAAAATCCTGACATTATTGGTCTATTCCAATGGTGGGGGAGCGGAGGCATTATTCACATATAGGGACAAAGCTTTTTTTTCCATTGATAGGATTTTTTTTCGACTTTATTTTTAGGGAAACACATTGTTTCTGACTATGTATATACTTACATAGTTTGGCTTTAATAAAATAAAGTATTGTTGCTATCAAAAAAAATATATATCTATGAAGATCACCCTCTTAAAAAACTAATATATTCACTGGGCCTAAGGATTTGAGTATATTCTTGAATGCAAGCTTGAGGTACTGTAATAAATTAATTTATTAATTCTGACAAAAGAATAAAATATTATTCGATTAGTTTTGCATTCACCTTTTTTTTGTGGTCCAACTTATTTGTTATTATTTTTTAAATAAGCTAGCGAGACTTTGTTATTGTTGTTCCTTTCTGTAACTTCATGGAAAATAATCATATGTATATATGTATTATGTATATATCAAAGCTCGTCAATTTTACTTCCCATTCAATTATTGGTGGAGGAGGAGATCCCAACCTTAACCCTCAAGTATTGCGACAGTGACCAGCTGGCTATACAAAGTTTGCATCTTTGTCATGTTCAAGCTTAAAACATTAATGGTTCGAAACTTGTGGCAAAAGCTAAGCCTAACCGATAGCTCTCCATAATAAAATACGTATGTACACATATATGGATTCCACAAGAAAACCCTAGCTAGCACACTTTCTCTCAGTTTCTATGTTTCTAATTAAATTAGTCTGTCTATTCAAGTCAACATTAATTATTCTTATTGATTTTGATGAGAAGCTGATGAAATTAATTAATGTGTTTATACATATCACATAATCTCCCTATTACTTACTTCGATATAGGTATAGCTAAAGTGGTAGTAATTACCAACTAATTGAGTGGTCCAATGGTTTAGTATGAGGTTTTAAAGTAAAAAGTCATGAATTCAAATTTTGGTGGGTGCGAAAGTTGTTTCTTTCATATCCAAAAAATAAAAGCGGCAGTAATTAAAAATGTATCAGTCTCTAATATATTGAAAATAAAGCTAGTTAGGAAAAAATGCTTTATAGTATGTCATGGTAACTTGAAGTGTTAATTTTATTTTTATAGCAAGAAAAATGGTAATTAATTAAGGTACATAGCTAGCCATCTTGAATTGGTAATCTATCATATTCAAGGTTGCTTGTTTGCTCAATAAACGTACGCTATTCAACTTTTTAAGGTATATAACTAAAATAAAATAATAAATATACATATATATAATTAGCTAGCATAAAAAAAAAGCTTTAGTTTGTGTAACAAACAAAACTGTTATTTCAAGTACATTATGAGTGTCAAAATAATACGCTAAAGATTTTTGATTTAGTCAAATCTCTAAAATTAAGCTTTACGTATATCATTAATGCCTCTATATAAAGAGTAAGAATATTTATTAATTCTTTATATATATATATATATATATACACGCCAAATCTTCATGATAATTAATTATATATTATAAGTTTTGCCATTAATTAATTTGTTCAACTCTTTTAATCAACTATATAACGAGGGGATATTTGATAATGAGATCATCATGGGGGTCATCACCTGGTAGCTTCTCGGGATGCGTGTAGCAAATCCCATTCTCTCCTTCAAGTGTGGGGATGAATTCATCAATGAGAGGATGAAGCTTTTGAATATCAGTCCTCACCTTCCCCTCCAAATGCTCTAGCAACTCCTGGTCCGTCGGATCAAACTTCACCCCCGATGGCAACCCTGGCAAATTTTGAATTCCACCTTTCTACATGCATGTAACATATATATATATATATATTTTTTCATCAAAAAAATGTAACATATATATAATCATCAATCACACATTAATTTTTTCTCTAATCAAAAAATTATACAGTAAGACATTATTATTTTTTGAGAATCGATCACCCGACCTCACAGAGGTATGGGAAGATGTCTTTTCCACTGCGCTACAGGCGTGCTTGGCAAATCAAAACATTTTTAATTAAGTATTAATCGTATATATATAAAAGAAGAAAATTAAATTAAATATGTGCAACAAGAATAATAGAGGAACAAGAAGAGAACCTGTTGTTGTGGTTGGATGGGGAGTCCACATGTAGGGCAAGTACTGCTACTGATCTTGATCTGATGAATAGGACTAGTAGTGCTCTCTGTAGGGTTTTCATGATCAATCAAAGCATTAATATTGGATGAAGAGGGAGAGCTTCTCAAAGTGACTGCATGATCATCATCTTCAGAGCCATTATTAGACCAAGACATGTTGATTTCCTTGATGATGTAATTTCTCTTATGCCCATATCACACTATTCATCAAATATTAAGCCCTCTCTTTCTCTCTCTTAATTACTATATGTAGTGTACTTTTGATTATATAACTACAAAGTGACTAGAAAGAAATTAATATATATATATGATGAGGAGATATATCATGCATGAAAGGAAGATAAAATTGTGCAAGTAGTGATGAAAAAGAACTTATAGGATATATAGTACAGCTGGTCTTATAGAAAGTAAGTGAATTGGCTCAATCTAGCACTTGTTGAGGTTATAAGGGAAGGAATGGATTCTCCTTCACTTTTTTCTTGCTTTCCATGATTTTGGATTGAACTCCCCATCTCCACCCACCTGGGATTTTATTTTCTTCTAGTTTTATTTCTAGGTGTTGTGTTCTTTTGGGTTAGAGAGAGAGAGAGAGAGAGAGAGAGAGAGAGAAGGTGATGAGCTATATACCTAAAGACCAAATAAGAGGGCAGTGGGCTTTCCTGATATAAAATTTGGTTGCTTGGGATTCAAGTTAATTTGGTGATGCTTGAACACACACATGTTTTCACATACACCTCTTTTTGTTTTTATTTTGATATATAAGGGAATAAATGCATATTTATATATAAGATTCAGTTTTGGGTCTTTTTTGGATAATCCAAATTTAACCTCCCCAACAAGATCATAATAGAAGAAACAAAAAAACTTATTTAAAAGAGAATTAAAACAAACAAAGGTGAAAAAAAAGGGTTGAGTGAAGCCTAGGCAACCTGATTCGTGAGGGACGTTTCACCTCCCATATATTATTAATTATCTCTCTCAAAAATGTGAATCCATGTACGTGCCATATACGTGTGTGTTTGTGTGTCTCCCTAGCACACACTCACATATACTGTACACAAGTTTAATTTGTGTGTATGTGATCGAGAGAGAGAGATATAAAGAGAAATTTTAATTTTTAGCTGTTGTGTCGACCTAGAGTACCTTCAAAGCTATATGGATACACAAACCACAACAACGAAAACCGTAAAATTCTACCCACCCATAATTCCATTGCTTCACGTAGACTTCTCTTCTCCAAGCACGAAACCTCTCTCACTCTATACACATACATAATACATATGTGCAGTATATTATATACATACATATAACCTTATGTTGTACGTTTTGAATTTCGTATATATGTACATACATACGTATATATATTCTACGTATACCATACTGTATAAAATATTGATCAATTAAATTACCATAACATACGTACGGAGAATCTATATGCGTATATGGTCATTGGTCATGCATGCATGCATGCATGGGCTATTAATATTAAGCCATAAATATTTTTTTTATTTTTTTGGTGATTTGGATGACGTGGCAAGTGTGTTCTATCAGGGTGGCTATTAGACCTACGTACGTGGCATTTCTCGATGGGCCAAGACATGCCAACGTGACTACGTGGCTTCTCCAAGAAGGCACTCCAAACTTCAACGACACAAATTATTGGCTTGCTCTTGCTTTGACGTGTGGTGCTCGCTTTTCCTAGTTTTTTTTTGTCTCTCGATCTCTCTCTATATGGCATGCGTGATGACACGTGTCAATATCAGACAGTGTAAGGAATTGTTTATTGGGCCCACATTGTAGGGTACTACTACGTCTACAAGGCCCCAAATTGCTTTTGTTTTGGGTCAGCACGTGACAAAAGTGGGAGCTAGTTAGTTTCATCACTTCATTTAGTGATCTTAATTTGTAAATTATGGTGTTATGAGAAGATTAATTAAAGTTTACTTAGATTCATTTTTTTTGTGGGTTTGCTCACATGGCGTGCACGGATCTAACACGTGGCCCATCAAATAAAGCATTGCGTGTTGTCCCATCTTAGTTTCTTCCACCCCAAAATTTCACCCATACTGATACTACACAAATCGAAACCAGAAAACATCAAGCCCAATTATTATATAGCTTATCAAAGGTAAAGTTGGTAGAGGTTGGAGATTCGATTTTACTTTGACTTCAATAGAAGTTGAACCCACGACCTTCTCAAACTTTACCTCTTTTGCAAATGATGTCTCGTTCATTTTACTAATTACCGAACTCTGATTACTCGGTATTTATTATAGTGCAGGCTTTTCATGGGCCTTAATTTCTAGACCTTTTTTTATCCATTTATTTCAAACTGCGCTAATAGCTATGCTAGCTCAATGTGACCTGCCCATTTGTGCAACTCATAAGAATTTTTGTTGGAGATGTTGAGATAGTCTCACAGCAACTAGTTAAAATGTATGAAAAATAAGGCGCCATATCTTATCTTAGCATTTTAAATTGAACCACTTTGAAGTGAACGCCCTATCTTATCTTAAGATTTTAAATTGAACCACTTTCACACTTAAGCCCATACATACATTACTTATGGACTCACGATGCTCTTCTCACCAAGGATTGGGCCCAACAACAACAACAACATTGCCTCAGTCTCAAATTAATTGAGATCAGCTACATAGATCAAATTCTTCTATTTGTGATCGATTAAGCGCAATTGATAGCGAGCTTTCCATTTTTGTAATATTGGGCCCAATATTCAGCCAGTTTGAGCCCATTATATTAAACTGACCTATGTTGGTATAAGCCCATGAAGGGCCCAGCAATAGTATATGTTTTTCTCGTATACGATAGCCCAACGTACTTTTGTTTGTAGAACATTTTGGGCCTTAGGAGGCCCAGTTAAAGTTGAACAAAGTGGAGTCCAATCTAAAAGGTTAAACATTTGGGCCTAAGGAGGCCCATTTTCTTTATTTTTCAGGGGAAGCAAACATAGTGGACAACTTGAGGACCAATGTCAATTTCTGTTCTTCTTATTTACTGTATCACGACACATTTTATTTTTGATAAGAAACCATTTTTTTTACTGTGTCCTTCAATGACTGAGTTTGCCTGTTTAAACTCATTGAATTCTTATTGGCACCACACATGAGTTGATACAATATGCATGTATATTTGGTACTAGGGTTGATGTCTTACATAAGAGGTCTCGTACCAAACAAGTAAGCTATCCACTTGGTCAGTACTGCACTATTGCAATGTCAAGATTGCGATGAATCAAACGCCTCCCTTAATTAATTTGTCGTGTTTTTTCAATTAATTAAAATAAATAATATATACATGACATGAAACTTTTGTATGTGATGTGAAATGTCCCAAATATATGCACCAAAAGTTCTCACCAAACTTCGACAACCAGCACAAACATGGATGCTGATCATGATCATGGTTACTGGCACACCACAGAAGCTAATTAATGAAAAAAGCAAAATTTGCCTTGTCTCCGAATAATGGGCATTTGACACACTTTGTTCCTCTCTAGCTAAAACAATATCACCTTTTCAATTTCTTTACTTTTCCTACATATCAATATATATATTACAATTGCTTACCTCATGAACATAACAATAACGAATAATGACCACCCTTTGTCCCTTTTTCAAGTAAAAATCATAGCCAAACAGAACAGATGACACATGATCACTTGCACTTTATTTATTCCAAGCAAGACCAATATATGCATCAAGAATATATAGATACAAGCTTAGGATTTCGTACCATTCAACAGTACATGAAAGTTTTATTTCATTCCCCATTGTTTCAAAATATTCTTACTTCCCTCCAATATATATATCACTTTTATTTATTTTTTTGCGGGTCTTTGGTTTTTATTGGATTCTTGAAATTAGGTTAGTGTCTCAAAAGTATGTAACGTCACTTCTCACGATGCTCTCCTAAGTTGTATATATGTCCTGCATGTATATGGAATATATAGGTGCCAACCAAGCTATGTATAGAGTAACATGAAATAGGTCGTGATGAATTAGTGACCTAAGTTCCAGGACTAGAGAGATTAAAACTGCTAGGCCGCATCAACCACTTTTTAATTTCTTTTTTTTTTTGCTTGAAAATCTTTTTTGATATATTATGTCTAATTTTATTAATTAATTGTTTAGTGAATGTATGGTATATATAGTACGTACTAATTGTAATTTGAATTGTTAGTCAAACAGTAAATTTGGATACACGTGCTTCTCATAAAAAAGAAATTGTAATTCGAATTGAAGACACTGAGATTGAACTTGTTGACTGACTCATTTTAATTACTTAATTAAGGAGTATGACAAATTGCTTTTGAAGTTGATTTGGTAGGAATCGTAGTCTAAATATGTCACTTAGTCCATTTGGATGATATTGAGGATTTGGAAAATATTTTTTATTGAACAATATTTGCACCATCATATGATCCAAGATAGAAATGGATCATATATATGAGGAATCAATGTATAAGGTCAATGTTAGTAGTTTACGAAACGTATGCTACATACTCTAAATTTATAAGCCACATTCTTAGAGACAAGGTACCACTACACACAAAAAAATAAAAAATACAAAAACTTATTTTCTTACAATATCTAATTAATCTTGTTTTTATACTAAAGGTACATTGTTAAAATTTATCTTGAATTCTTTACGTTGTTCAAAATTGTAGAATATTCAATTAGTACTAACAATATATTTTTTCTTACAAAAAATAATAATAGCTTATAAAGTTAACAAAATTTTTTATTTTATAACATTAAGTTTTTTATTAATATTTTATAACATTAAATAAATCATTACTTATGATTTTTACATTTAATGACTACTTATAATATATTAGTTATATGTGATTTTCTTTTAACAACGTAGTTTTTAAGTCAAGTATATTTGATGAGATGGATGAGACATTACTTGCCAAAAGACAAGGTATAAGGAGGTCGTGTGTTCGACTCTCGCTGAAGTAAAAAAAAAAAAAAAAAAATAAAACAAAACAACATCGTTTTTGACAAAATAAATTAATTAGTATTGTCAAAATTAGTTTTTTTGTAGTGAAATGTAAGATTTATGTAGCCAAACCCATATAATTTTGGGGATAAAGGGTTGTAAATGTTTATCATATCATCAATTAAAGTATATATAATTATTTGCATACTATTTCTTAATTACATGATTTGTATCACTATTTGTTGCGGGCTAGCTGATTACAATCAAGAGGCCCGTGATCATTGTATAATTATATATCACCTTAGTAAATTCAATTTGAATCATAAAACACTCTAAACTAAAGGTACTCCTAAGACTAGTAGTAGTAGGAAAAATAAAGGGTTTGACAAATTCTTCAAATTTGGACATGTTAGAGTTTTTGGCCACACGTGTAGAGTCACGTGTATGAAGAGTCGCATCTCTTCTATCAATATCATACCTGTAGAGTCATGATGAAAAGAGTCACATCTCTTTCTTTTTTACGCGTAGAAACACGTCATTGAATTTATACCAAAGCTAGGTCGCACTCATAAATTCACTTTTTGTGATTTTATAAATATTTCATCGGGAGATAAAGAACTTACACTAGTTAATTAGTTGAGTTTATAAAGAATTAATAGAGCGGTGTGTGTTTTCTTTTTATCTTCCGCTTGTAGATTGTGGATACAAGATCGTACTTTATAGAGGTAGTACGATCACTGGATTCACTGCCATAGAACTCCAACGACGAAAGGCCAAACACATATTTCATTGCAATCCGGGATAACATTAATTATGTTTAATTGTTTCGTTGTATGCATGATAAGATATGTATGTTTATTTGTTGTTAATCATGTCATACATGTTGGAGGACCAAATAAAAAGTGAATCTTCTTGTCCCCTCAGGTCCCTTTGATCATGGAGATTGTGAATCTCGGAGTGCATCCCAATGGAGTTCGGTTTATGTTTACACCTCGTTGTCTTGGTAAGTTAGCTATGGATTCTAATGTGGGGTCTTGGATGCTATCCCCCGAAAAAAACAAAGGCTTTCAACAAATTTTTACGAGTTTTAGATTCGAAATCATTGGCTCAGGACCTCGGGTGGCCCGGCCAAGTTGAAGTAAATGTTAGATTCGCACGGAAAGGTGCCATGTGTACGTACGTACGTGATTCCAAATGGCAAGCCACTTGAGGAGTTGAGGGTATATAACTATATATGTGTTTGGAAAATACTACGATGAGCCGGAATAGAAAACTCGGGATGGACACCTGATGGTGGTGTATAGGTATCCATCTACCGTGCATCGATGCGTGTGTACACATATCTCGATGCGTGTATGGATGGATATCTTTACTGGATGTCCATCCCGGGTCACCCTAGCATTTCCCTATGTGTTATGCGGATGCAAAGTATTATCTGTCAATTCGTCCATAATACATAAAAGCCTCGTTTGGTTCATTTGTCCAAACTTTGAAGTACATTTCACGCGTGGGAGACTACTCAAGAAGTTATGTTTTGTTGAATTTGTACTTTGGCAAAAGTTAAGGCATTTCCAATGGTAAATTTGTATTATAGGCATGGATTGATATCACGTCAACAATATGAATAGATTATCCATTCTAATAAGTGGCTTAAATAAACATTAAAATTTTAAATTGTACTCCAATAGTCAATGTTGATTGCACTATTCTATTTTAATAATTTAGTATTTTTTTATATGTTTTGGAGATAATTACTAACGTCGCAAAGAATTGCACCGTCTTTAAGTAGCTAGACATTCAAAAATAAACAATGTCTATTCCTTACATGTGAGTCATGCGACATTCAAAATACACATTCTCATTGGAAAAGTTTTGTTCAACCCAATATTCATTTAGTCCTAAGTGACAAGCGTACATTGACATCCAATTCACATCTCATCGGAGATACGTGCTTTTAGATATATATTTGCACGCCAACCAACAAGCCGAGATGTAAATCGAAAAGTTGTTTAGAAAAAAGATATATAAATAGGCCAGTCCAGCATGCGTAAGTTTTTTTTTTTTTTTTTTTTTTTTGGTAATATGACAGTCTAACATTTTAGAAGATATAAAAATTTACTTTCTAAATTTGATTATGATGTGTTTAGCACAAATTTCAAAAGAATCTATACTATTGTGTAGCAAATGTACGTACCAAAAAAAATGTTAAAAATCACTTTCCCTCTCCGGTAGAGACAAGAGAATCTATGCCAACACCTTTTGTTTTGGACAACATAAACTAAAGTCCACTTTTTTATTACATGCATGCAATGTTCATAATAATAAGGGCATCTCCAACCCATGAACTTTAAAATAGAGTTACATTAACACTATTTTAGTGTAAACAGTGATATTAACATTATTTACCACTCCAACTCATAATATTATCTTTTACATTATTTTACTTTTTATTATTATTTTATTCTACTTTTTTTAAGATAAAAATAAAAAAATAAAAAAGAATGAATAGTATTGTTATGGGTTGACAGTGGAGAAGCTCTAATACATTAGGAAAATAAGAGAAGTTTTGAAATGTTGATTCTAGATTCGTACAAGAGTCCTTGCATCAATCCTGAAAAATGGCCTTTGGACCCTTGAAAGAGGAATAGCGTAAGCACTACGGCGTCATGGAACATTGGGAATTTAATTTGAAATTAGGCTATGCAAGACAGAACATTTAATTGATTTGGATTGGGTTGGATTCAAACCCAAACATTAATTAATTACTTAAGTTGGCAAAGACTCTCTTTCAATTCAATCAATTTATTTTTGAATTCAAATTATACCTTTTTGGATGATCAACTGTTGTTCATTAAATTTTTAAGGACTTTCTTAAACCCTAAAACTTTTTTTTTCAGATCTAAACCCTAAAATTTAAATTCAGAAAAAAAAAATGGTTTAGTAATAAATGAAGCCTCATTCGCCAAAGCATATTTGATGAGATAAATAAGACATCACTTGTCAAAAAGTAAAGTTTAGGGAGGTCGTGAGTTTGACTCATTTGAACTAAAAAAAAAAAAAAAATAAGTCTCGTTCCTAAAAAACAAAATTCATAAAAAAAAAAATTAAATTCATTGATTTTTATCGTAGTTTTGTACGTTGATAGTTGAGACACTCGAGCAAAAAAAAAAAAAAAAAAAAAATACAAAAGAATATAGTCTCTTGTTGCTAACTTGGAGTTTTTTTTTTTTTACGTGTTTTGTGACTGTAACATCTAAGTCTCTCTTTTCTATATTTTTTTATTTGATTAATATGTACTTTTTTTTTTCTTTTGATAACAAAGAAGCCCAACTTGCCCCGATTTGAACTCTCATCTTCTTAAACAAATAACTCGTATCAAATCAATGACTTACAAATACACTTCGTTGGTATTAACATGCATTTATTAAAAAACAAATAATTCAATTTGTAAACGAAAATAATCTAGAAAAGTTTGGGGCTCCACCATATATGATGGCGATGATGATGGTGATGATGATGAATGTGGGGTCTTTAGTCATGCCTCCCATCCGTCAACCAAAGCAATCATTTTCGTACACCTGGCGTCCATCATGCACATGGCGTGATGTTAGCGTCGTCGGATGCATGTTATCAAAACTCATAACACATGACAAACCAAAACATAACAACTCATCATACATGCTCAAATCCATGCGTATGTAAGCATGTTCCTGTACAATCGAGAGCCTTCTTTTCTCAATCCATCATCCGCCACGTCACAGGAAGCACGCCCGCCAGCCATTATGATCGTGCCACGTGGATTATGATCTTAGTAGTATCCCAACTGGATGTCTCCACGTGTCTTTGTATTCCGAAACAGCTGATTGGGCTGCCTAATAAAGTTGCAACCATGCCTGCTTTCCTGTCCGTCCGATCGTTCTTACATCAAAAGAGTATGCGTCCCTGCCCAGCCAATGCTGGCCCACCAATTTTTTAACAGTTCTGTATTTTCTTTTTTCATAAAGTAACTTTTTATTTTATTTTAACGAAAATCTTATCTAGGAACTCCTCAAACTTTATTTTTTGACAAATAATGTCTCGTTCATCTTACTAAAAATATTTTCACGATACATGTAGTATTAGAGTTGGCTTGCATAGTTGCATCCTCAAACTGCTATTTAAGTAAATTTGTTGTTTGGTTCTAAAGTTGTAAATGTTTATGTTTGTTAGTATTTTCTGCATTACTATTTGTTTTATCCAGTAAAAAAAAGTAAATTTCCATGTTGATTAATGATTATAATTCTAAGATGCAACATCAAGTACAATTTTGTCACATTCTCATCAGTGACAGTGTGCATGTTTATCAATTTTCCTTTTTTTTTTTTCTTAAAAAGTAAATTTCCATGTTGATTAAAAAACATGCACAAAGCTAAAAATAGATAAAAATTAGGGGTGGGCAGCGATTTCGCAAATCTGTCCAAACCGCATGGTCTAGCCTGATTTTTTAAACTAACAATTTGGAGGTGGTTTAAAAAACTTAAAAATCGCGGTTCCTCGGTTTAGTGATAGTTTTCATCTATGGAAAACCGCGGTAGATGAAAACCGCGGTTCACCAAACCGTAAAATAACCCCAAACTTGAAATTGAAGCCTTTACATTTTTTTTTTTTTTAAATGATCTTAGATTTGTAATTTTGATTGAGTTCATGTGTTTCATTGTGTTTTTGGTGGATGGACATGTATAAACATATATATGTTTAATGTTTTGTTGTATGTTTTGTTGATGGACATGTGTATAGACTTGTATGAATTTTTTTTTTTTTTTTTCTTTTTGAAAGTGTGTTGCGGGAAAATTGCAAAATCAGACTGACCAAATCGCACAAATCGCGGTCGATTTGATTGTGATTTTGAGAGTTTACGATTTGATGATGGTTTGCAAACCTACAAATCGTGAACCTTCGATTTGGTGGCAGTATAATGATTTTCACCACAAATCGCGACATGCCCACCCTTAGTAAAAATGTAACAAGAAGATGAGTAGATTGGCGATTAGATGGTGAAATTGAGAGAGAGTAGAATTAGATGATTTGTGTTGGTGGAGTAATTGCATTATGAAGGGTAATTATGGTGCCTTTGCGTGTCAAAAATGCGTGAGATTGGTTAACTGTTTGAGTGCTCTGTGGCCCATTTTGCATTTGTTGTTGGTGTAACAAATTATGTAACCGTGGACCTCACATAACTTATGACTTCAACTATATATATTGAGCTACATTAAACAATTGATCTTCATTGTAATAAGGTTCGTGTCTCAAATTTATAAATTCATCAAAGTTTTTCTATAAGTCTATTTCGTTTAATTTAATTTCAATTTTATTAAGGAAAGAATTTCATAAAAAAAATTAAATTAAATGCGTTCTCTAGGAAAAATCAATTAAACTATATTGAATCTCATGGACCTCTCATCAACTTATTCTCTTTAAATAATGTATTTATGAGGTCTATTCAATTTGATAAATCGATGAATTTTTTTATCATTCATTTGACACATAATCCTGCCATGCAAATCCTAAAAAGACGAGCTTCATTTAAACCAACCAATAAATGATATTTCCTCATTATTCTAGAAATTTTATCCTTAACATTTCCATGGCTCTACACAATTCTAATAATTCTATTTTCTGTCAAAGACCCACAAAAATCAAACAGACGACTCATACATGAATTAAAAACTTGAATTGAAATTTAACTATTACAAACCTTGCCCACTAATCGTACCTAAAAAAGAGAAAACCTTACTCTCTAGTTATTTATTTTTATATCAAGCTTCTATTAGTAGTAGTGGTAGTCCAATTTTACATAATGGACTAAAAAAATCAAGCCAGGGGCCCTTTTAACACATAACAAAATCTCATTATAATCTCAAGCAGGGGCGAAGCCATAATTTCGTGTTCCCTAGAGCTAAGATCAATGATACCATAAGCAATACTTTGAGGGGTGGGCTAGCCTAAACATTTTTGTTTTTTATTTTTCTATTGAGCAACTACGTAAATAAGGGAGTTACGTGCAAGTTGCTATGGGCTACAGCCTAGGGTAGCCATGCAAATGGCTCCACCCCTATCTGAAGGAAGCGAAAGATTAATAATTATAAACGAGTACCACATAGGTGTTGCCTATAAGCTAGCACGACAAACCCCGAAGTTGCATCAAAGAAAATGAGCTTATGCGATACATGTTAAAATGTGTGCACACACGTCTCGAAGTGTATCACAAAACGGCGACAAATGGATCGGTGCTCAATTTTGGTGCTACTCGAGCTCTTTTTTTTTAAATATATATTTTAAAAAAAAAAAAAAAAAAAAATCATATATGGTCCCACCAAATCCAACATGGGCTTTTTAAGGGAGGCCCAAAACTCAAGAAGCACACCAAAGCCACATCTTTAAATTAAAATCTCACTCTCTCTATTCACTCACTATCCATCCAAACAAAAACAAACAAAAAAATGCTTTTCTACTTGCTCTCCCTCTTCTTCTTCCTCTCCCCATCACCTCAAGTGGTTCACTCACTGAACCAAGAAGCCCAAACTCTCCTCCGAGTCAAACTCGGCCTGTCCGACCCGGACCGGGCCCTATCCACATGGACCAACCGGTCCGACTCCCCCTGCAACAACTGGTTCGGCGTCGAATGCGACCCAACAACTCGCCGAGTCAACTCAGTCGACCTCTCCAACTCGAACCTCGCCGGACCGTTCCCGAGTCACCTCTGCAACCTCACCTCCCTCACCCACCTCTCACTCTCCAACAACTTCATCTCCGCCGCCCTCCCCGCCGCCGCGCTCCGCCGCTGCGCCGCCCTCCGCCGCCTCGACCTCTCCGAGAACCTCCTCGTCGGGCCCCTCCCCGCCGCCCTCCCCCGCCTCCTCCCCAACCTCCTCCACCTCGACCTCTCCGGCAACAACTTCTCCGGCGACGTCCCCCCGTCCTTCGCCGCCTTCCCGGCCCTCCGCCGCCTCTCCCTCGTCGACAACCTCCTCGACGGGCCCCTCCCCGCCTTCCTCTCCAACGTATCCACTCTCACCCAACTCAACTTGTCTTACAACCCGTTTCGACTCAGTGAGTTGCCGCCCGAGTTCGGCAACTTGACTAACCTCCGAGTCATGTGGCTGGCCGGGTGTAACCTGGTCGGCTCGGTGCCCGACTCGGTGAGTCAACTCGGCAACCTCGTGGACTTGGACTTGTCCAACAATGGCTTGACTGGGAGAATCCCAGAAGCCATTGCTGGGCTTGGGAGTGTTGTGCAGATTGAGCTGTACAACAACTCCTTGGACGGGGAATTGCCGGGAAACTTAGCGAATTTGACGAAGTTGAGGAGGTTTGATGTGTCTAGTAATAGGTTGGTAGGGAGGATCCCTGAAGGGTTGTGCGAGTTGGAGTTGGAGTCATTGAATTTGTACGAAAATGGGTTCGAAGGGGAGTTGCCGGCGAGCATTGCGCGGTCGCGGAACTTGGTGGAGTTGAGGTTGTTTGGGAATAGGTTGAGAGGGGAGTTGCCTAGTGAATTGGGGAGGAACTCGGAGTTGAGGATGATTGATGTGTCGATGAATCGGTTTTCGGGGAGGATACCGGGGGGGTTGTGCGAGAAGGGGGCGTTGGAGCAGTTAATTTTGATATACAATGAGTTTTCGGGGGAGATTCCGGCGAGTATTGGCGAGTGTGGGAGCTTGGCGAGGTTGCGGTTGAGGAACAATTCGCTTACAGGGGAGGTTCCGCGGGGGGTTTGGGGGCTGCCCAGAGTGTACTTGCTTGAGTTGATGGGGAATGAGTTCACTGGTGGGATTTCTACGGAGATTGGCAAGGCATCAAACCTGTCTGTGCTTTTGATTTCCAAGAACAAGTTTTCGGGGAGGATCCCCGACGAGATAGGCTCCTTGGATGCAATGGTGGAGTTCTCTGCGGCGGATAACCGATTAACGGGTTCCATTCCACCGGCATTGGTGAAATTGGTGCAGCTCGGGAGGCTTGATCTTCGCCGCAACAAGCTCTCGGGCGAGATCCCGAGCGGTGTGCGAAGATTGCGTAATCTGAATGAGCTGATCTTGAGTGACAATGACTTCACTGGTGGAATCCCTGCTGAGCTAGGTAGCTTGCCTGCACTTAACTATCTTGATCTTTCAAACAATCAGTTTTCTGGTGAAATCCCTGTTGAATTGCAGAATTTGAAGCTCAACCAATTCAATTTTTCGAATAACCGCCTTTTCGGCCAAGTCCCTCCATTATATGATGTACAAGTTTATCGCGATAGCCTCCTAGGCAATCCGGGCTTGTGTGGAAACTTGTTAGGTACTTGTTCAACAAGAGATGAATCAAAAAGCTGGAGTTATCTATGGTTTCTTCGATCCATCTTTATACTTGCCGCGCTTGTTTTACTTCTTGGATCGCTCTGGTTCTACCTCAAGTACCGGCGCCTCAAGAAGGGTGACTGCAACAACAACGGTTTGTCGTCGAAATGGACATTGACGTCGTTCCACAAATTGGGATTCAGCGAGTACGATATATTGGATTGCTTGGATGAAGACAATGTGATTGGCAGCGGAGCTTCGGGGAAGGTTTACAAGGCTGTTCTAAGCAATGGAGAAACAGTTGCTGTGAAGAAACTTAAGGGGGGAATACCAGGAAAAGAAGATGGTAATGGTGTGGTAGAGAAGGGCCGAGTAGCGGACGATGATGGGTTCGAAGCGGAAGTGATAACGTTGGGAAAGATTCGGCATAAGAACATTGTCAAGTTATTGTGTTGTTGTACTACTAGGGACTCCAAGCTTCTCATATATGAGTACATGCCTAATGGTAGCTTGGCTGATTTGCTTCACAGTAAGAAGGGAGGTTTGTTGGACTGGCCAACAAGGTATAAGATTGCAGTGGATGCCGCCGAAGGGCTCTCTTATTTGCACCACGACTGCGTTCCTCCAATTGTTCACCGCGATGTGAAATCGAACAACATATTGTTGGACGAGGAGTTTGGCGCAAAGGTGGCTGATTTCGGCGTTGCCAAGGCGGTCGACCAAGTTGGTCAGGGAGCTAAAACCATGTCTGTCATTGCTGGTTCATGTGGCTACATTGCACCAGGTTAGTCCATTATTTGATTTTAGCTGGTATTGAATCATGTTAGGTTCTTATCTTTGTTTAATTTTCCTTTGTTTTAATTGTCACCTATTACTAGTTCATGCTATATTAGATTTGAGTACTTATTCCTTGTTTTAACATAGATTTTAATTGAATCTTGTTAGGCTCTTATCTTTGTTCAATTTTCCTTACTTTTAGTTGTCACCTATTACTAGTTCATGTTATATTAGATTGACTACTTATTCCTTGTTTTAACATAGATTTTAATTGATGCAGAATATGCATACTCTATCCGAGTGAACGAAAAGAGCGACATATACAGCTTTGGCGTGGTAATTCTAGAGCTCGTGACAGGAAAGCGCCCGATCGATCCAGAGTACGGAGAGAAGGATTTGGTGAAGTGGGTGAGCACCACTTTGAACCAGAAAGAAATTGATCATATAATTGATCCAAACCTTGGTTCCTATCACAAAGAAGAGATTTGCAAGGTCCTCAATATAGGTCTCCTCTGCACAAATCTAGTTCCTACAAATCGGCCTTCAATGCGAAATGTGGTCAAGTTGTTATTAGAGGCGCATGTCGAAAACAAGCCTAAGAATGCCAAAGACACAAAGGACTCCAAACTCTCATCAACATGTCACCAAGAAGGCACTCTAGATCAAGAAAGCATGGTATAGAAAATTGAACTACAAAAGCTCAACAGCACAGCTTTCTTCCTCTTGTTCGTCGATAGATTTTTCGCGCCCTTGTTTTGGATTTGGAGGGAGCAGAACAAGAGAGACGGGGTTTCGAAACCGAAGACTCGAAGTGGTTCTAACTATATTTGATGTTTCATTGTTTTCATCATACATGTAATATGTCAAATGTTTTAGCTTCCATGTCAAAGAAGTAAACTAGTTTGAAATTTGAATTCAAGATAAGACACTTCATTCATTCAAGTACTGATGAAGACACCAACACCTTAGTGAATCAAATGTTGTATTTAAAGCATTGTTGGTGAAATGTTGAAAGATCAAAACAATGGAGTTCAAATCTGGGGAGGCACTGAGAGATCTAACTGGATGGATAACAACATGTCTGTTACAAGGGATGGTAGTTATTTCTAGTTGGTCCCCCTTTGGGGTCTGTCCAAATTTATTAAGGGAGGGTCCTACTTCTGGTGTTGTCTGGTTGTTAGTACATCTCCAGCTTTTTATGTGTTTTCATGGAAAACAGAACAATCAAGTGACTAGAAATCTCAAAACTCAAAGCAAGTGTAGTGAAGATTCTACTTTGTGGTGCACAATTAATTAGGGAATTCTTCTTGGATTCAGCTTTATGTCATTTATTTTTTAATGCTCTCTTTAAGGGTGTTTTGTGTGTCACTTTCTCATTGGCTTTCTCACTATCTTGTGATAGGTAAAAATAGAAATAATTTACCAAGACTAATTTTGTTGGGTTGGGTTGAGTCAAAACTTGATGTGCCTTTTTTAACCAATAAAGTTAAAGTTTGAGTCTTTAAGTAAAAATAACGGAAAAATATTAGAATGACATTCGATAATAATGTCGATTGATATCAATGCGCACATATCCCTCCGAAGTGTGAATGGATAAATATCATCACCAATGCGCACATATCCCAAAGCGCTAAGGAATAAACATCATCACCAGAGTGTTTCATCTCAGGTCACCCTAACATCTCACAAAATAAAATTAAAATTTCATTTCTAGTAGATTTTATAGAAGAACAAATAAAATTCTTTTTTTGTAGTTCTTTGTATTGACCAGCTCAAAATCTATATTCTTAACAATTGATTTTTATTACAAATTAATAGGGTCGACTACATGAATTAAACAATTCCATTTGGCTCAATTTAAAGCAGTTCATCACCTACTTAGAAAGAAAAACTAAATAATGTAAATTTTTTGGGTTTTCTTGTTTTTTATTTTTCTTAAAATGTAAACTCAAATCATTCCTCCAGATATTCATTCTTCCACCAAAGAGACATGCAAGACATCTTGACTCAGCTACATCTTTTAAAAGTCAATATCTCTAGGAAAAAAGCGTAAAAAAGTAACAAATCATACTTATATTGATATAATTGTACTTAGTGAAAAAAGTATTTTGTTTTGATTCGATCAGCAAAGCGCGGTTTTGTGATTTTACTTTCACTTGCGAGTTAAACGAGTTTCGCAAAAAAAAAAAAAAAAAAAAAAAAAAAAAAAAAAAAAAAAAAAAAGTTAAATGTGGTTGTATAAGATGCATATGTATTGTCCAATACAAAAGCAAAAAAGATGCATGTATTGTCTAAAACTGGAGAAAAAAAATGTACTAATTGATGAGTGAAAAAAATTAAAAAAGTCCTAACTAATAAATTATCATGAATGTATGACCAGAGATGCAAATGGGTTGGGAAATACCTCCGAGTGATGAGAATTTACTCTAATGGATACATGTATGAGGATTTTAAATGGGGATAGGGGTGGAGATGGATACAAAATCTTATACTCACACGAGTATAGATATAAGTATGAGTATGAGTAATAAAATATATCCACGGGGATCTTCAAGGATACGTAATCCCCACGAGTAATCCGCACAGGGATCCTCACGGAGATATCCATCTAAACATGAGATCTTCATATATCAATTTACACACTATATGATATTTATTATTATTTATATATATACCATATAACAAAAAAACCTCTTAATGAGATTTATAGTTTTAATTTATTTAGTTAATTGTTAACTACACGCTTTTTTTTTTTTTTGAATTGTTTGCAACTATATTTATATTTTAGAATTTTAGGATCAAAAGTACTAAAAAAATGGATCAAATGAGAAAAATTGCAAAACTTTATTTTATAGAATCCTCCTGATTTTTTTGGGCCCCTTGGTGTTATTGACTTTACATATAGTTTATATTTATATCTAAATATTATAAATTTATAACTTATTGACATTATTATTTTTTTGTATCACGATATTATTGTTATCTATGTATATTTTGACACCTTATTTGTTACAATTTTTTTTTTTTGAAAACCCGCAATCTCTATGAAAATTCCCACGGGGATCCCTAGTGGGGAATGTATTGGGTAAAATATTTTACCCATATGGATTCTCCATACCTACGGGGATTTGATGGATATTAGGATGGGTATGAAAATTCATCCCCAGATGGATATGGGTGATAAATCTTTTAGTGGGTATGAAAATGAGGTCCCCATCCCTTATACCTTACCCATTTGCATCCCTACGCATTAGGGGTGGGAAAACCGCGGTTTGACGGTGAAAACCATCAAATCACTCGTTTTGCAAACCACCAGCAAACCGCGAACCCTCAAAACCGCAACCAAATCGACTGCGATTTATGCGGTTTGGTCGGTTTGATTTTGCGATTTTCTTGCGACACATTTAAAAAATAAAAAAATAAAAATTGCCACACATTATATACATGTCCATTAACAAAACATGCAACAAAAAATATAGACATCCATACATGATGTAATGACCTATTTTCCAAATGAACCGTCACGGGAGCCAATGCAGGCCCACAACCTGGCCTACCAGCGCCAATTGTGTCCCACATACCAGCTCATCCACCATTTAATCATTATTAACCTCAATGAAAAAAAAACAATTTACCGTTTAAATTGTTAATGAACTCAAGAGTCATATGTTTTAATGTTGTTTGAATCCTTAATAAACCACAACTGAAGTCTTTTATCATGACAAATCAAATATTAAAACATCAAGTCATGCATTTAACTCTGATACCTAGTGCGGAAAACTCATATGTCAACATATATCAGATGTACACCTCGAGATCTCAAAATATCAAAATATAGAGTCATGAAGTGTCTCACGAGCCCAAATTCCCAAAATAAAAACAAAGTACATATAATACAAACGTACAAGTCTAGCTCAATATCTCTGAATCACAACTACTCTGCAAGCTTACCCTTGTCATGACTTGTACTCGGATCTGCACTCAAACCATTACAAAAAGGTAGATGACGAGTCCAGAGTGAGTATTCTCAAAGAAATTAAATGAGTAATACTGAAAGTAAATACTGGAATTTAAACAAAACTATTAAATAAACATGCAGAAATAAATACAAGCAACTGTGATCAACGCATGGATAAGTAATAGTGCAAGCTCAAAGTGTGTTCCTAGAGCCTAGGGTCAGACTAGTGCCATACTTCGGACTCTCCGCAGAATGTTGCCGGCAAGTACCACTCAAGCAAGGCCAGTATCTGGATCCACTAGGTGGTCGGCGTAGAACCTACGACGCACCTACACGTGCCTCGACGCGACTCTCGGGTCGAACTATTCACCGAGATCCCTGATACACATGTTATGGCCTAGTGGACATACACACAGGAATGGTGCGAAAGGAGAGCCTCAACGTCCGTCCATTTAAACCAAAACCAAGAATAGAGTATTGAAGGATATAATTTGAATTCAAAAGCAAAAATAAGGTAATGCTCAAGAAATTTCAGTTGGGATACTGCACACCTCAACCCGCACTCCGTGTCTCGCTAAATAACCCCCGGTCTGGCTTTGCCGAATCCCCGATATCCAAATTACCGCCCGAAATGACCTATTTCCATTTATAATTGATTTTTAGTCAATTGAATGTATTTTATGTTACTTAGCAAAAATAGTCTGAAATTTGCAATATCTAGCGCGCTAGATTTCTGGGCAGTTAAACGTTCTTCGATAGGAAGAACATTAGCGCGCTAATCGTCATCTAGCGCGCTAGGTGACCTCAAGTTCTGGACAACAGTTTGGTTGAAAATTTTATTTTTTAAACATCGCCACCAACAACAACATATATTACTTAACTTCATAGCACTTGAAACCCCCAAAACAACCGCATAACAACCACTTAACAATCCATATTGGATTCTCTTAAACACCTCAAAAATGGTGCCAAAAGATGAAGAAAGTTGAGATGTTAGTGAATCTCACTTTGCTTTGATGAAGCAACCACTCCAAGCTCCTCAAATCATTAAGTTTGAAGCGCCAAAACCCTTATTTTTTGGTCTCAATTTTCGGATTTATTGATAAGGAGAGAGAAAAGGTGGTGGAAATAAAGTCAAATGACTTTTTTATACACTTATATGATCTCTTCTCACTTGTGCATCTCCATGCAATCCAATGAGCACTATTTGCTCCATTTTTCAACCTCTAATGACTCCTAATGTGACTCCAATGGCACACTGACCCTTGTTCTTAACCCAAAAAGTCGTCTTTCGGGTGTTCCGACGCTCGATTTCGCATCCCGAAACGCGACATACGCGTACTACCATGACCCTAACCACCAAATATGCATTACATATTATTATTCAACTCATTTTATTCATTTCATGTGTGTATTATTTTCTCCAGACCTAATATTTAGTCTTTTAGCTTACCCGATACCCGCGTCGACACGCATATCGAGGCGAATACTTAACACACAGTCTCGCACGTCAAACATAATATAAATACACACATTACGATGTCGTTTAATCTAGTTCAACGTAAACATCGCAAATTAGACAAATCAGTACGCAAAATAACTATTTACCTAGCTCCAGGCGTGCACTAGCCTAATTGCAGGTCCCACGAGCGTCTGAGCTATCAGCCACATCTGCAATCACGTCATTAATAACATCGAATTAAATTCGGGTCGTCACACATGACCACTAAAAACACAATGAAATACATTTACTCAATAAAATTATGAGTTTTACTTCATTTTCAAATTTAAAACAACATTAAAAAGCTTCAACTCAAATTGCAAGTTTGGGAGTGGTTTTACGGTCTGGTGAACCACGATTTTCAAGTTTTTTAAATCACCCCCAAATCACGATTTTAAAAAACTACACCAGACTACGCGATTTGGACGGTTTAAGCGGTTTTATGGAAACCACTGCGAACTCCCACTATGAATGACTACTCTCCCGACCACAATTAACAAAGAGGACCTTGACCGATTCAAGTATTTTCATCACCTCTTCCATGGCCCAACTCAAGCCCACCAAATTTTATGATGCATCCATCACCTATGCATACCATTTATAATTAATTTTTTTTTTGGCCAAAGTACCTTTTTAATATTAAATGTTTTTGACTCTTTGTCTCACCAAGAAATTAACCTTAGAAGATTTTTTTTTCCTAATTTGATTTCAAGTATGTGTGGAGATAGAAAAAGAAAAAGAACAAAAGATGTGTGCATTGAATGATTAATTGAGACTTGAGAGCATGGGCTTTTGGTATGTAGATGCTCGGCCCATTTGGCTGATTTAATAATATAGATTCGGTTTGCACTCGGCCCATATAAACCTAAGGTCGAGGGCTTACCCAACCAACAATTACTCGTTCGAAATGGTAAAGGAGTTGCCTCTCGGTTGGGAGGGCGGCCCCCATGTGGGTCGACAATGCTTGAACGTGGCTTAGATTAGCGCCAAACATCATATGAGAAATTAAGGGAAAAAAAAAAGGACTTGCCCTCCATATGGGGCTCGATAGTGCCCATGGATTAATCAGTGTCATTGGTGCTTAGACTCTATGTGGGAAAAAAAAAAAAAAAAAAAAAAACTCGGTTATATATATGAAAAATATAGGGTTAGGAGGGCTGCTCCCATATGGGAAACAAAAAAAAAAAAAAAGACTTGATTCCTTTAAGCGAGGTCCCGAATTTAGTCATGTACATGGATATAGAAAAACCATCCTCTCTATAGGTCCCAACATTGTCGAACTCAATTAATTTGAGATTAAGAACTTAAGACTGATGTTGTTGCTTGCTGCTGCTTGTGCTGGTTTTTGGTTTTCAGATATAAAACCATGCATGTATCCAACCATAAAAGAAAAGCGAACCAAACACAACCTTGATGCAACCACCAAACCGAACCCTAAATAATTATTGAATCATGTAAGAACAAAACAATTGTTACAAAAACAAAGGAACAAAACGAAATGATCGATCAATAGGCTAATAAGTACTTGCATGCATCTTGGTCAGCAATATTAATTATATCTTGTTTTGAGTAAATATTAATTACTCCTTATATAAGTCGTTTAAGGTAAGGACACAAAAGTTAAGACATCGTTAATCACGAGTGTAATTTACATATATGTCATTTGACGTTAAATGAATTGAAGAATTGAAGAATCATAAATGTTTGAATTGTATGAGGGTAAAATGGATGAAAATGCAATAATACACTCTTGATTTCCAAAAAGACTTACAATTTTGAACAAAAAGATTTTGCTAAAACTGACTTAAATGACCGAAGGAAGTATATGCTAATGCATTTATTCGACAAATGCATGTACAAGGTACATAGCTTTAGCGGTACATATAAACTTGTAAGTAACAATTAACAAGGGTTTCTCTTTTTTTTTAAAAAAAAAAAAATTGTTAAGGAAACTATAATAGTTTCTATATTTTGGTATTTAAGTAGTATTATGAAATTTTCCTTATTTTGTACTTTGTTCAGCTCTATAAATAAGAGCACCCTATCGTATTCAGTTTGCACACATTAATACAATTTTTAGTCTCTTCTTTGAAATCTATCATGGTATCAGAGCTTGGTTTTTAATTCTAGGTCGTCGACTTGAATTTGTGGTGTCTCTTTCGATCTCTCGTTGTTGTTCTCGCTTTGGGTTGTGTTTTTCAGAGCCCTAATCGTGGGTTTTCGTTTTCAATCTGTCTTCTGGTTGGTGTGATACAACACTATTTTCTATGTGAACGTTGTTTCTCGTGTCACTCTGCCCGACGCCACCACATGACACGGGATTGTTCTCTGCACTCGTCTGTCACCTCCGTCTGCACACTGCTGCGTGTCCGCCGCAAACCGTCGCCCAATCTACGCCCGCCGCCCACTCGCTCCGCCTCCGCCGCCGCGCAGAATTTGTCGTCCGCGTCGTGTTGGCGTCCGTGTCGAGGCACCCTGAGTCGCGATCGTTCGCCGACGTCGCATCTCGCTGGTCACCCACGTCGTTGCCTGGTGTCGCGCCGACCAGTGCATCGTCGTCTTGGAGGCTCGCCTGACCCTCGCCGCCCTCGCAGGTCCACCGCTGCACCACGCTTTTGCTCCATCCGCGCCGTCCGCATCCACCCCGGCCGCCGCTCCTCATCGCTTGCGTTCGCTTCCACCGCCGCAATCCGTCATTGATGCCGCACATCGTCGTGCACACCGGATCATCCACCGCGCATATCGTTGCACACCAGATCCGATCCACCGCTGGACACCATACCCAATCTGATCCTTGATGTTCGCTTGCCCGTGCAATATGACGCCTCTACTTGTGCGTCCCGATAACACCTATGTCGACTTCGCCGATTAGTCGATTATTAGTCGTTATGTCGACTCCGTTATCTGCTATCTATCGTCGATTATGTCGACCATGCTATCTGTTATTGACTATGTCGATTCCGTTTCTGTGTCGTCGCTATCATCGACTATGTCGATTCCTCTATCTCGTCATCGACAAATCCGTCGACTTTACTTTCGTACGCCTTCGTCGAATCCGTCGACTTTGCTTTCTGTTTATCGTCGACTCCATCGACTCTGATATCCGCTGTTCTACAGATCCGTTGTTCTGACTCTGCCACATCAGAATATGTTTCTTGTCGTCTTAGGTGGTCGTTGATCTGCTCCGCAACGAACCTTAGATTTGTCGTCTTGGGTGGTCGTTGATATGTTCCGCAACGAACCTTAGATTTGTCTTTATTGATTCGATTGACAACCTCAAGTTGATTTGTGTTAAGGAAACTATAGTAGTTGCTATATTTCCGTAGTTTAAGTATTTATGTAGTTTCTATATTTTGGTATTTAAGTAGTATAAGGAAACTTTCCTTATTTTATACTTTGTTCAACTCTATAAATAAGAGCACCCTATTGTATTTAGTTTGCACACATTAATACAATTAAAAACCAAGCTCTGATACCATGATATATTTCAAAGAAGAGACTAAGAATTGTATTAATGTGTGCAACCTGAATACAATAGGGTGCTCTTATTTATAGAGCTGAACAAAGTATAAAATAAGAAAAGTTTACTAATACTACTTAAATACCAAAATATAGCAACTACTATAGTTTCCTTAACACAAACAAACAAACAAACAATGTTTTCACTTTTCTTCATTTTTTTGGGGCTTGACCTTATGATATCTTGTCAAATTGGGCTAAACCAGCTAAATTGGGGCTGAAACATGTTCCTTGTGGGACTTTTAACACTTCATATCAACTGGCGATGAAACATCAGTAATCACAATTTATATAACTTTAAACCATATATGTTAAAATTTTAAACGAATTAAGGTGAGTTACAATGTCATAGAGACTCAATGCTTCTCAAGTAGGGGACTTGCACTTCAAAACTTAGATTATGAACCAAAAAAAATCTTAAGAGGGGATCTGATTCGTACATAATATAATAGACTTATAGTAAGTTCTTAAACCAATTGTCTCGAATTCCAATTTTGGATAGAAGCAAATTTGAAACTTTTGAAAGTGAGCTTTGTTGCCTCCTAGTGATCTTACCCAGGTCAAAACCGAATTAAATGGGGATCCATTTGGCTTCAAATATAAGGTGCCTTAGGAAGAAAAACATTAAAATGGAATACATAATAAATTGTAGACTCTGAGGTAATTTTTAATTCAAGTATTATCATGAATTTTAATTACTTGAATAATTCTGGTTCATTATAAATCATGATAGTTATGCAAGTTTGTCAAGTCCATTAAGCTTACGTAAAGCTCGGTACGTTCAGGGACGAAGCTAAGTTAGTGGTGAGGGGGATGGCCCCCCTCAATTTTTTTCTAATAGCAGGCAGCTAATTAACTATATATAATATTCTGGACATCAGTTGAATGAGGAGATAGTACTTTGGCCCCTCTAATTTCATTTTTGTTTTTGTTTTTTTTTTCATAAATTTTTCTTTTTGTTGATAACCTTATTTAATTGTTGAACAATGTTTTTGTCAAGTTTGACCCTTATTATAAAACTCAAACTTCAGTCCTTTTACTCAAGTAACCCCTTACCAAATAAATGAACCCACTTAGTTGGTGATAGATTTCAAAGAAGAGATTAAAAATTGTATTAACGTGTGCAAACTGAATACAATAGGGTGCTCTTATTTATAGAGCTGAACAAAGTATAAAATAAGGAAAGTTTCATAATACTACTTAAATACCAAAATATAGAAACTACTTAAATACATAAACTACGGAAATATAGCAACTACTATAATTTCTTGTCAACACCCTCTCAACCACTCAAGTTGGTTCAAACATGTTCCTTGTGGTTTTAACACTTCAAATCTAAGGTTCGTTCTTTGATGAAATCAACAGATCACCGAAACTTTACAGAAATGGTTAAAATTTTAAACGAATTATGTTACAATGTCATAGAGTTCTCAAGTAACAACTTGCACTTCAAAACTTAGATTAGAACAATGGATATCGTAGTAATATAATTGACTTATAGTAGTTCTTAACCAATTGTCTCGACCAATTTTGATAGAAGCAAATTTAAAACCTTTGAAAGTCGACCGACCTAATACTAGAAACCAAACTCGATACCATGATAGATTTTAAAGAAGAGAAACTAAGAATTGTATTAATGTGTGCAAATTCAAGTATTATCATGAATTTTAATTACTTGAATACAATATGATGCTCTTATTTATAGAAACAAAGTATGAAATAAGGAAAGTTTCCTAATAGGAGATAGTACTTTGGCCCCCTCTACTTTTTGTACCAAAATATAGAAACTACCTAAATATCTAAACAATGTTTTTGTCAAGTATAAAACAACTACTATAATTTCCTTAACACTTGGTATATGTAGTTTGAAACTTAATATTAAAAAACTCAAACTTTTTGATATTGGAGTTGCCCCGTTATCAATGTCTGGCTTCGTCCCTAGGTACGTTTACTCTAACCTATATAAGTTTTTCGAGTCTATTATTAATAGGGTAGTGCTAGATGGACTCAATGAGTCCAGACTTAAACAACCAAAATGACTTAAATACCCTTCATGTAAATCCAGTCTTCTTTTTCAACCAACAGCGCTGCCGTCATCATCCACCACCGCCGGTCACCCTCATTTCCTCTCCCGGCTAGCCTTCCTCTCTCTATCGGCCAGATCTGGCCACCTCTCACGGCTAGATCTGACCGGGAGAGAGAGAGAGGTAGAGTTTCTAATTTGGGCTTTATTTCTATCACTCTTTTTGTGTGTGAAATTGTGTTCAAATTCTTATATTTCTTTGTTTTGGTGAGTGTTTTGATTTCTCTGCAAAGCTGCAGACCAAAGAAGGTATCTCTGTGGCCTTTATTCACACACATTCTCTGTTTGGGCTGTCTTTTTTCCAAACCCAAACACTCATCTCTCTCTGTTCTCTCTGTTTCTCTCCTTTGTCTCATTTTCCATTAAACACTTTGGAAGACAACTATTCTTAGAAGAAGAAGAAGAAGAAGACTTAGCAAAATGGGTGAAGATTCATTAACAACAACAACAACAACAACAACAAGAACAAGAAGTGCGACTGCTCATTCAGATAGGAGAGTTGAACAAGTTGAAACAAAATTTGGGTTTGTTTTTTAAGGCTTGTTTGTGTGGGCTTTTTTATTTTTCAGTTTCAATTAACACATATATTCTATGGGAGATGACGACGGTCAGCGGCAGCAGTCGGCGGCGGTCAGCGGCGGTTGAGGAGGTGAATGTGACCTATTGGTGTGTGTGTTAGGCGAAAGGGTAATTGGGTTTTTTATTTAGGTAGGTATCATAAATTACTAGAAAAAGTTGTTTGAGTCTGACTCAAAAAGTCAAAATAGATTTTTTGTTATTAATATTATTCGGTCCATTTCATATTGTTTATCGCATTGAATTTTTTTTTTCTTGTTCCACAATATGTGTCACATTAAGAAATCAAGGGTATATTTATGATCTTTTTTCCATTTTACCTTTAATTTAAAGTTGTCATTAATGCCAATTGGGAGTTCCACATTAATTTTTAAAACAAAAACTTAAGAAAAGTAGGCTATTAACGAGGGGTAATTTAGTCTCAATGTCTATCTTTTAAAGACTTTTAATCATCACCTTAATTTTTGTGTTCAAATCCAAATATGACAGATAATATTAAACGAATGGAGTATCAATTAAACATGTCCTCTAAACTTTATTAAAATTAAAATTGCTCCTTATAAGTTTATAAATGAAAATACTAGTGTGCTCTAGGTTCGACACGCGCGTCGTACAATTCACTCACGCACACATCTCAAGGCGCATTAACGGCGCATGCCGATCGCTTATCTGACCTAAGTGTCGTAAATGGGTGCACCCTTAAGAAAAGGCCCATGAACCCCGTGGATGCAATGCAAAAGAAAATCTAGAGAGAGAGAGAGAGAGATAGAAGGGGGAGTTTGTGAGTGAGAAAAAGCATGGGAGACGATTGGACAATACACTCCCTCTCTTACACACCTCTCACTCCCGATAGGATAAGACGATATAGATTACATTACCCCCAATCACAGCCGTCCATTTTCATCAAACTAACGTCCCCACCATCCTTGGAGCACCCTATCACTCCCCCCCACCCTCTTAAGTCACCCCCCAAACGATAAAACCGTCCCTCTCGTCACCACCACCACCACCCATTCATCTCTAGAGAGAGAAACTCTAGAGAGAGAAAGTCTAGGGCCATTTAAGCTCAGAAGAGTGGTGAGTGATCAGTTTGGTTTCGCGATGGAGTCCAAGGTCTTGTCAGGCGGCGCCGCCGCCACCGCCGCGGCCGCCGCGCGCCTCCGACTCCCCCGCCGCCCAAGGCCCGAATGCATCTCCTTCTCCTCCTTCTCCTTCCCCGGCGCCGCCTCCGCCCACAAGTCTCCGACTGGAGACGTCGCCGGCGCCGGGAACCTCATCTGGGGGAGGCAGCTCCGGCCGTCGCTGGTGCTGGAGACCACCAGACTCCCGGGACTCTCCGCCGCCGCCGCCCCCGTCAGACGGTCGGACTCTCCGCCGCCGTGCTCCGCCGCAGGAGGCGATTCCGCCGGGTGAGGTCCGTCTCCTTTTCAAATCTCCGGTCGCCGGAGGCCCTTCTCCGGCCACTAATCTTTCTCTTCTTCGTCGTTTCAGGGAGGCTCAAGGTGGGGTTCTTGGACAAGAACCCAGCTCTCGTCACTGGGTTCTTCTTCTTCATGTGGTACGTGTCATCTCCTCATTGGCTCCTTAACCCACTCCCAGGTGCGCTGGATCCTAGGCATGGCTGTAATGACCTTTTTGCCCTCTTTGCCATCGCAGGTACTTCTTGAACGTCATCTTCAACATCATCAACAAGAAGATATACAATTACTTCCCATATCCCTAGTAAGTTTCTCGCTGTCATTTCCTTATTTGTTAATGGGCGTTTTGGGGATTTTCCCAAGAAAGGGCGCATGTTAGCGTGGCGTGGGTTGTTTTCTTGATCGTGCGCTTTGTGGGTGCAGTTTTGTATCGGTGATCCATTTGTTCGTTGGGGTGGTTTACTGTCTGATTAGCTGGGGCGTCGGTCTCCCTAAACGCGCTGTGAGTGGATGACACGTGTAATTTTAGTGTTAAATTAAGTGTGATTAAGAGGGGCGTTGATTAACTATGGTTGTGTTGGGTGCAGCCGATCGACTCCAATTTGCTGAAACTGCTTATACCGGTGGCTGTCTGTCACGCGCTTGGTCACGTGACTAGCAATGTTTCCTTTGCTGCTGTTGCTGTCTCCTTCACTCATACCATCAAAGGTACTACAATAGTTGATAGAATGACAATAAAATGTCACGCGAGAAGACACATTAGCTTGAGCCATCTATGTGTGCTTCGGGACGTGGGCATACACAAATCTCGACGCATAGCATGCGGGTCGAGATCATATTAAGAGCTTTTGTAAGCCAAATGTGTCTAGTGGTATGACATTGTTGTTGTCATTCTAGTATTTTCCTTGTTTGATATGACCTTAAATATGTAGTATGTTTTAAGATTGTGTTTGGTTTTAATTAGACAATCAAACGCTTGCATTTTGCTCGATTTAATTAGTGTAAATTGGATACGCCAATTAAGACATTTTATTCTTACCTCATTAACGTCTTACATTTTATTTTCAATGAATTTTATCATTAATTGCGTGACTATATGTGTGACTATATGCGTATTGCATGCTCTTCAAGTTGGTTTTAGACTGTACATTGTCTGTTTTTAAAAGTGACATTATGGCACCTCGAATATTGTTACACTGCAAGGGGCACACCTATTTGAAGACTGTGCAATGTAGATGGATAGAAATGTGTCTGCGTACATCGAGATGTGCATGGGCGCGTCACTTTAGGTTTGAATATAGGATGTTATTGTAGCATTGTATTTTTTTTCTTATGTGATTATTGATTGTCCAATGTGTTTGTGTGTGTGTGTAGCTTTGGAGCCCTTTTTCAATGCGGCGGCTTCTCAGTTTCTACTTGGACAGCAGATTCCTCTCTCACTATGGCTATCTCTAGCTCCGGTTGTCATTGGTAAGTTATGCTAGTTTCTTTAATTTTACATGCTTTTGAGAAAGTTCAAACTTCTAACTTGATACTTAATTAAAAATGTGGTCCCTTACCCATCAAGTATGATTGAAGGTTTGCATTTACATGATAATGTAAATTTTAGTGTTAACCTTACATTTTGCCGAACTTAATTTAGTATGAATCAGCACTATATTCTGCAAACCTACAGAACTCTTTTAAGTTTTAAATTCCGCTTCTTAGTTTGGTTTTTCTACTCATAACTTGTTAAAATACGAACACTCGTGGCCCTCCAAGGGTATGTTGCAATAGCAATGAGATGAACATCATAGTTTTGATTAAGGCGGAGATTGTGGATTCTTATTGCGGTAGCTACATTATATCTCCGTATGTAGGTGTTATGGGGTTGGGGCATTTGACTTATTCTCATGGGATTAGTCAATCAAAATAAGGAGGGGTTGAAAAAGGTTCAGCTCATTGTTACTTGTGATCTATAAGTTATAATCTTTATGTGCCTTCACCAATATGCATCTTCTCATGCAATTTCAGCTCATTGTTAGTGCCAAATTAGGCATCTCTTTATTTTCTCTCATTATGCATGAAGTGATCAGAACTTTGTAACGCTCAGAAACCTATGATATACTTGCACTACTCAAAATTAAAGATTGTACTAACTGGACAAGGCATTTGTAGTTTGTATCCGTGAACAGCAACGATAAATCGTTTTCTTTCTTTTTTTTTTTGTCTTATACTCTTGGAAAAATGCAGGTGTGTCAATGGCTTCTTTGACTGAACTCTCGTTCAACTGGATCGGCTTTATCAGTGCCATGATCTCAAATATCTCCTTCACTTACAGGAGCCTCTATTCGAAGAAGGCCATGGTCATCATCTGCATTGCTTTAGATTTTTATATGTTTTAATATCTTACCTCTTGAAAGATGGTTGACTTTGTCACGATCGTTCATTGCAGACCGACATGGATAGCACTAATGTGTATGCTTACATCTCCATAATTGCTCTGATTGTCTGCATTCCACCCGCAATCATTGTGAGTTACCTTCTTAATTTCGCTATTTAGTATACTGTCACATAAGTTCCTCCTTGTCACTTTTCAAATCACAGATGCTACGTCTGAATTAGCATATTCTTTACTTCTACCTTGAACGATTCTAATAATTGGTTTTCCGATGTTTCTCTTTTTTAATTTGGCACAGATTGAGGGGCCTACATTGTTGAAGCATGGTTTCAATGACGCAATTGCCAAAGTCGGTCTAACCAAATTCGTTACAGATCTCTTCTGGGTCGGACTGTTCTATCACTTGTACAATCAGGTAATCAATTATTTATTTATTTATTTATTTCAGTTTTCATGACTTGAGCATATAAAAGTTCTCTTTCTATGTATTTCTAATTTTCTAATTTCCTTTTTATCACCTCTTTCTTATGATCTTAAAGCTGGAGCCTGATTTTACCTGTCCTTGACGAAAAGACTAACAATACCTACCTATTATTAAAAAATTTCAGTTAGCAACCAACACCCTAGAGAGAGTGGCGCCTCTTACTCACGCTGTTGGTAATGTGTTGAAGCGAGTGTTTGTGATTGGTTTCTCAATTGTGGTCTTCGGTAAGTGTGGGTATTTTTGTTGGATTTCATTATAATTCTTATATATTCATGAAACATATTAATCTTTTCAAAGTTCAAACCGAAATATCTGACTCTGCACAACTATTAACAGGCAACAAGATCTCAACCCAAACTGGCATTGGAACCGCCATTGCAATTGCTGGAGTTGCAATCTATTCCTACCTCAAGGCCAAAATGGAAGAAGAGAAACGAGTAAGTCTTCAACTAGAGTACTTGTGAGAAGAAAAAAAGACCGTCATTTTCTTATGTTTGTCATACATCAAAATATTTGATTCAATCCTATATCATTATTGTTTTGATTAGAGGCGTCATTTGTATTAGTAAAAAGGTTCGACAAGTACAAACGAAAGGGGAGCAGCGCAAGGCTGTGAAAGGAATAATGCAGGACAAGAAATAGGAAAAAAAATGCTACCCCGAACATTTCTTGGTCATAACCAAGAAATATATATTTAAAAAAAAAAAAAAAAAACAAGTGCGCGCGCGCAACCACACACACACACACTTATAGATGACTCTTTTATTGTAGTCATGATGCTATGCTCTCAACAAATAGACATTTTTCTCACAGACCCTTTTGTTGGAAAGCTGTTTTGATAGCAGGTAAGAATGGGAGACCTGCTAATAGTAAATAGGAAGGTTTACGATAAATAGTCTGTTGTTTTGTAAAAACAAAGCTTAAATTATGTTGTTGATATTCATTGACTAATAAAAACTTCATTTTTACTTTGTCTGCAGCAAATGAAATCTGCCTGAGAGAGCTAATTGTGCAGCGGAGGAAGAAGAAGAAGATATGACGGAAATGTAAATGTTTGTTGGTGCGAAAATAATGATCTGGTTTTCCTCTTTTGATTGCCAAAATGTCTTTAATTTTTTTTCATGTTTACTTTGATTTGGAGGACAATCTGTTTCAAATCTGCAGTCATTTGTGAACTCAAAATAATGGCTGATGTTATTTGTCCAGCTCTTTTCTTTGTTCTCAGAAGCTTATATCCAAAATAGTTTCCTATGCTTTTCCACAAAAAAAAAAAAAAAAAAAAGATGTTAACTCCTACAGATGTTGAAATTGTGAATGTTGAGATTCAACACCTCTTGAGCCCAAAGTGTTGGACTAAGTGGTTAGTCACTCACACTCCGACCGAGATTTTGATGGAAACAAACAAGGTGAAAATGTACTAATAAACATCTAGTGTATTTCAGTTTTTGTTAAAGGATGCAAAACAACATATCAAGGGTACTCAAGAAATACAAGTTCAAGACTCGGCATTAATGAAGAAATGAAGATGAAAGTTCAAACCGCAATTTGTAATTTCAATGTAAGGTATACAAATTCTTTCACGCAAGCCAAATGCATTAGTCCATGCATATCAAGTTTCTTAAACCATTCTTCAAAAGTTATAAGTTTACTTCAAGTTTCAAAGTGGAATTTAAACACATAACTAGGACTATGAGTTTAAACAATGTGAAACTTTGTGTGGATGGTCATTTGCATATTACAGATCATTGTAAATGTTTTCGAAAAAGAAAAACTCGTTTTTGAAAGGTCTTCGAAAAGAAAACTGTAAATTTGCAGAAAAGCCCCTAATACATTATGAAATCGTGAATTTCCGTTTTCGGGATTTGTAAAAATATCCGGACCACCCAATTAGGCTTAATGACTCATAATAAACGTGTATAACATGTTATATAAGGGTTGGTTAGGTCCCTGACGAGTTTAAGGGTCGCTAACACAAAGGGACAAAATAATTGTTTTGAGGTCCCCTGCAGCTAGCGCGCTAATGATTTCATTAGCGCGCTAAGTGCGAGTTAGTTAGCGCTAGGTCTCAAAGATTAGCGCGCTAATTGCATATCTGACGACTGCCTTTTTTTTAAATGGAAAACACACTTTAATTTGAATTCTTGATCTATTTTGGACCCTTGGATCCCTAGAACGGTCATAAACCGTCAAGATGGAATACCTAACACTATAAAACCACCAAGAACATGGTTTTGTCAAGAGAAGGAAGAAACACACTCAAAAACTCAAAATCTACAAAGAGAAGAACTTTGACTTTTGTGAAGAAGCAAAAGGAGATCTTTGTGGTCGTTCTTTAGTTCTCTAATCCAAAGACTTTTGAGGCTTTAAAAGGAGTACAAGAATCTCTTCAAAGCTGATCTCTTTTGTCATTCTCTTGTTTGTAAGAAAGTCCTAGATCTAAAATCTTGCTTGTGCTTAATCTACATAGTTTTGTGTATTTGATTTGAAAATCATTTTGTTGTGTGTTTGAACACCTTCTTCTTGGGTTTTGCACTTAAATTTATTTTATCAAACCCTAAGATTGATTTGAACAAAAGTTTTGCACTTAAACTTGATTTTTGTTAAACTATTGTTCTTAGACTTGAAATCGGTTTTACACTAATATATTAAGTTTTTAAAAACGATTTCACATTTGGGATTTGTAACAAAATCAAGTGACATATTTGCATATTCCATTTATTCTCATACTTGCATGCATAAGAGTTGTTAGGCTCTAGGAGGCTTGCTAGTGTTTGAATTTGATACCACTTTGTGTTGTAAAGTGTATCTCATTATTTTTCAGCAACTTATTGTATTTGTATGATTGTAAGACTTAGTGGAATCTAAGTCAAAGGGGAAGACCTAGTTGAGACTAGGCACAAATCCTAGTTGCGGCTAGGTGGGAAGTCCTAATTGTAATTAGGCACTCTAGGCTTGTATGCTTAGGTTGTAACACTTATTTGCAATATAAGTGGGGGTTAAAAATCCTAACCGGGGAGGTTAGGTAGTGGACGTAGATCGTTGGATCGAACCACTATAAATTGTGTGTCACTTTCCATCTCTTCCATTCCATTCACTTGCATAGCATATATATATATTCATTGATAGTGTATGCATTATAGTTGTAATTTGCGCATAAAGTTTTAAAAGGGCAATAACTACTCGGTAACCCAATTCACCCCCCTCTTGGGTGACCTTCAATTGGTATCATAGCGGGTTATTGCTCAAAGTATTACTAACGTATCTTTGAGTGTTCTTTTTGTGCAAGGATGCAAACCTAGATCCGGCTTCGCGCGCTTCGGGAAGGCAACTCTTCGAGTAGGCCTCCGTATTTTGATGGAACTAACTATGCTCATTGGAAAGTGAGAATGAAATTCTACATTAGAGCACAAAATAGATTCTTATGGGATGCAATTGAAAGTGGCTACACTCCACCGGATAAGCCCTTGAAAGAGTACACCGCCGAGGAGATAAAGATTGAGCTCTCAAATGATCAAGCCATGAATCACTTGTTTTGTGCGCTAAGTGAAAATGAATTTAACCGAGTAAGTGCTTGTCAAACGGCTAAGGAAGTATGGGAGAAGCTTGGGGTACACTATGAAGGTACCATGCAAGTGAAGAAGACCAAGTTAAGAATTCTTGAGGAGCACTATGAAACTTTCCGAGTTGGGTCCGATGAAGACATAGCCACCGCCATCACTCGATTCACTAAACTATTGAATGAGATCAAGAATCTTGGAAAGAATTATGATCAAGAAACCTCGGTGTATAAATTCCTTAGAGGCTTGCCTAAGGAATGGGATGCCAAGAAGTATGCTATCCAATCGGCACAAAATCTTGGAGATTACACATTTGATGCATTGTGTGGAGAGCTAACAGTCCATGAATTTGAACTTAAAGACCGAGCAAGATTGGAAGCATTAAGTGGAGGTACTAAGAGTTCAAGAAAAGATATCGCCTTGAAGGCAAATAGCTCCCCTAGTGCATCGGTAGAGATCATTGAAAATGAAAAATCATGTGATGACAATGATCTTGAGGAGGAAGTAGCTATGCTCTCAAGAAAGCTCAACAGGGCCATGTACAAGCGAGACAAGTATAAGAAGAAGTTTCGAAGTGGAAGCAAGGGAGGAAAATCAAATGAAACCATATGCTTCGGTTGCGGCAAACCGGGTCACATCAAGGCGGATTGCAAATCCAAGAAGGTGTTTGACAAGAAGAAAGGAAAGAAGAGTTTCAAAGCAACTTGGGATGACTCATCATCATCAAGTTCGAATCCGAATCGGAAAGTGAGAAGGCAATACTTTGTCTCATGGCACAAGGCGAGGTAAATTCTAACTCTTTTAACTTTGATAATGTTGATGATTTGGATGATGTTCCAAATCTTGATGAGCTTAGGAAAGAGTTGGAAAAGGAGGTCAAAAAGACCAAACAACTCAAAAAGAGCTTGACCATTGCAATTAGTGAAATAGAGTCACAAAATGAGACCATTAATGATCTCCAAAGTGACTTAAATGAAGTCATAGAGGAGAGAGATGCTTTAGTCAAGGAAGTAGAGGACTTGACTAGCACGGTGCATAAGTTTACAAATGGTAAAGAAATGTTTGACATGATGTTGGGAGCACAACGACGTGCACTCAACAAAAGAGGCATAGGTTATGGAGCAAACTTGTTAAGTTACAAGAAATTGCTAAATGATGATCGTAGATGCTCTAAATGCAACAAGACTCATGTGGTCGGGAAATGTGCATTACAAAAGGCCAAAGTGGGTAGACTAGCATGGGTAGTTAAAAATGTTTACTACACTAACATTCTCGGACCCAAAGGTGTTTGGGTACCAAAATCTAGTGTGTTTCCCATTGTGTAGGATGCGAGGAAGAGCACCCCATGGTACTTGGATAGTGGGTGCTCAAGACACATGACCGGAGATGCACATCAATTTATTGAACTAAAGCGGCATGATGGTGGAAAGGTTACATTTGGAGACAACAACAAAGGAAGAGTTATTGGTCTCGGAACCGTCGGTAACAATTCACTTTCTATTTCTAACGTTTATCTTGTTGATGGATTGAAACATAATTTGCTTAGTATTAGTCAATTGTGTGACAAAGGATTTCATGTTATGTTTGAATCATCGAAATGCATTGTTAGGAATGAGAAGCATGAAACCTTATTTATTGCATATAGAGATAAAAATGTTTATGCCATTAACTTTGATGAGATGAATATGCAAAATGTCTCATGTTTGAGTGCACAAAGTGAATGTGATGCATGGTTGTGGCACCGTAGATTAGGACATACTAGCATGGAGAACTTGTCAAAATTGACTAAGCATGATCTAGTTAAGGGTCTACCCAAATGCACGTTTAAGAAAGACAAGGAGTGTGAACCTTGTATCCTCGGTAAACAAGTGAAATCGTCATTTAAGACGAAAGTAACAAGTGATGTGACTCGAGCCTTAGAACTTATCCATATGGATTTGTTCGGACCCACCCAAACACAAAGCCTAGGAGGTAAATCATATTGCTTTGTCATTGTTGATGATTTTACTAGATATACATGGGTGTATTTTCTCTCTCATAAGCATGAAGTGTTTGATGTGTTCGTAAAATTTTGTGCTTTAGTTGAGAATGAAAAGGGATACAAAATCACCATCATTAGAAGTGATAGAGGTGGTGAGTTTGTAAATAGAAACTTGGAGGATTTTTGTGCTAAACAAGGTTATACACACCAATTATCCTCTCCTAGAACACCCCAACAAAATGGAGTTGTTGAAAGAAAAAACAGGACACTCCAAGAGATGTGTAGGACTATGCTAAATGAGTACAACATAGCTAAGCATTTTTGGGCCGAAGCCATTAACACGGCATGCTATGTTATAAATAAAGTAAATGTCCGAAAGCAAGTGAAAAAGACTCCTTATGAACTATGGAAAGGCCGAAAGCCCAACATAAGTTACTTTAAGGTGTTCGGTTGTACTTGCTATGTTCTAAATGATAAGGATCAATTAGACAAATTTGACCCAAAGTCAAAGGTATGTACTTTCCTTGGCTACTCTATGCACAAAGAAAGCATATAGGGTGTTTAATAGATCAACCAAAACCATAGAAGAGTCTATCCATGTGAAATTTGATGAAGTGGATCCCAAAGTTAAGATGATGCAAAACTTGGAAAAATTGAGGATCGATGATGAAGATGATGGCACCCTAGGACAAACTTCAAATAGTCAAGAAGTTGAGGCATGTAAAGAATCCGACACAAGTGCGCCTAAGAATTCAAGACTTCTAATTGGCCATTCATCCCAACAAATAATAGGTGATCCAAACAAATGAGTAATCACTAGGTCCACATTACATCGAGATGAAGGACATATAGCTTTTGTATCACAAACCGAGCCCACTAAGATAGATGATGCCTTAGGAGATGAATTTTGGGTAATGGCTATGCAAGAGGAGCTAAGCCACTTTGTTAGGAACAAGGTATGGACATTAGTACCTAGACCCAAGGACCACACAACCATAGGCACCAAATGGGTTTTTAGAAACAAAAAGAATGAAAAAGGTGAAATTGTAAGAAACAAGGCTAGGTTGGTTGCACAAGGCTACAATCAAGAAGAAGGAATTGATTATGAGGAAGCCTTTGCACCCGTAGCAAGACTAGAAGCAATTCGAATGTTACTTGCCTATGCTTGCTACAATGGGTTTTTACTATATCAAATGGATGTTAAAAGCGCATTCTTAAATGGCTTCATTAATGAAGAGGTATATGTAGAACAACCACCGGGTTTTGAAGATCATGAACACCCAGGTCATGTATATCATCTTCAAAAAGCCTTGTATGGACTAAGACAAGCTCCTAGAGCTTGGTATGACAGACTTAGTGCATTCCTACTTGAAAAAGGATTCAAGAAAGGAACGCTAGATCCCACTTTGTTCATTTTGATCGAAAAACATGATATGTTACTTGTTCAAATTTATGTTGATGATATCATTTTTGGGTCATCCAACACAAGTCTATGTAATGAATTCTCATCATTAATGACAAATGAATTTGAAATGAGCATGATGGGAGAACTAACATACTTTCTAGGCTTGCAAATAAAACAATCCAAACATGGCATTTTTATAAATCAAGCAAAGTATGTGAGGGACATGTTAAAGAAATTCAAATTCGAAAATCTGAAAGCATGTGACACTCCTAGTAGTTCCACCATCAAAATGGACAAAGACCAACTAGGAAAACCCATAGATCCTAAACTTTATCGTGGAATGATAGGTAGCCTCCTATACTTGACCGCTAGTAGACCCGACATTATGTTCAGTGTGTGCTTATGTGCTAGATTTCAATCCGATCCCAAGGAGTCCCACTTAAAATGTGTAAAGCGCATATTTCGATATCTAAGTGGAATACAAGACTTAGGATTGTGGTTCAACAAAACTAAGAGTTTCGAACTCCGAAGTTTTGTTGACTCTGATTATGCGGGAAGTCTAGTTGATAGGAAAAATACTTCCGGATTTTGTCATTTGCTAGGAAATTCACTTATCTCATGGTTCAGCAAAAAGCAAAATTTCGTTGCTTTATCTACGGCGGAAGCCGAATATGTGTCTATAGGAGTTGTTGTGCTCAAGTTCTATACATGAAACAACAACTTGAGGATTATCAAATCTAGTTGGGTGTGCTGAAATTTATTGTGATAACACAAGTGCGATAAACATATCGAAAAATCCGGTGTTACACTCAAGAACAAAACATATTGAGATTAGACACCATTTTCTTCGTGATCACGTCCAAAAGGGCGATGTTAAACTCATCCATGTGCCCACAGAGGATCAACTAGCCGATATATTCACTAAGCCTTTGCCTAGAGATCAATTTTCTAAAATTCGGCGTGAGTTAGGCATGTTTCGAGAATCGGACCTTCTACATATGTTTTAGCTATTCCAAACCTTTTTATATGGTGTTAGTGAAGTGTCCATGAAGTTTGAGGAGAATCGGAGCTATATTGCAAAATCCAAAATTTTTTGTCAAAAAATTCCAGAGAGAGAATTAGCGCGCTAATAGTTAAAATTAGCGCGCTAATGATGTACTTGACCAAAAATTTCCGAGAGGAAATTAGCGCGCTAATAACACCCATTAGCGCGCTAATAGTGTACGGCCCGAGAATATGAATCGACCCATTAGCGCGCTAATTATATCATTAGCGCGCTAATGTCGTTCGCCAAATATGCCTATCGTTCGACACACCGTCTATAATTTCGTTTTTTTTTTTTTTTTTTTTTTTTTTTTTTTGTCAAACTCATGTTTAAGCCACAACTATGCTCTCATTGCTTTATGCTATCTATATCATGAATTTTTTTGCGTATCTCTGAGTTTTCTATATGGATATTTCTTGCTTCACTATGTTTTATCGTCTATGCATTTGTATCGCTACCGACTATTGTTTATTGATATGCATAAAGTGAGGGGGAGAGTATATTTCTCTCGTATTGTTTCTCTTGTGTTTATTTATGGAGATGCTTGGCCCCACTTTTTGATGGTATCAAACGGGGAGAAAAATGTGGTTGAACTTGAAAAGGTTGATGTGTTTTGAACTTGCATATATGAAATATAAAATCATGAATGCGATATACATTTAGATTACGTTTTACACCTTTAAAGTTCACATTGTTTGTTATCATCAAAAAGGGGGAGATTGTTGGACTAAGTGGTTAGTCACTCACACTCCGACCGAGATTTTGATGGAAACAAACAAGGTGAAAATGTACTAATAAACATCTAGTGTATTTCAGTTTTTGTTAAAGGATGCAAAACAACATATCAAGGGTACTCAAGAAATACAAGTTCAAGACTCGGCATTAATGAAGAAATGAAGATGAAAGTTCAAACCGCAATTTGTAATTTCAATGTAAGGTATACAAATTCTTTCACGCAAGCCAAATGCATTAGTCCATGCATATCAAGTTTCTTAAACCATTCTTCAAAAGTTATAAGTTTACTTCAAGTTTCAAAGTGGAATTTAAACACATAACTAGGACTATGAGTTTAAACAATGTGAAACTTTGTGTGGATGGTCATTTGCATATTACAGATCATTGTAAATGTTTTCGAAAAAGAAAAACTCGTTTTTGAAAGGTCTTCGAAAAGAAAACTCAAATTTGCGTAAAAGCCCCTAATACATTATGAAATCGTGAATTTCCGTTTTCGGGATTTGTAAAAATATCCGGACCACCCAATTAGGCTTAATGACTCATAATAAACGTGTATAACATGTTATATAAGGGTTGGTTAGGTCCCGACGAGTTTTAAGGGTCGCTAACACAAAGGGACAAAATAATTGTTTTGAGGTCCCCGCAGCTTAGCGCGCTAATGATTTCATTAGCGCGCTAAGTGCAGAGTTAGCGCGCTAGGTCTCAGCATTAGCGCGCTAATTGCATATCTGACAGCTTTTTTTTACAGCTGGAAAACACACTTTAATTTGAATTCTTGATCTATTTTGGACCCTTGGATCCCTAGAACGGTCATAAACTGTCAAGATGGAATACCTAACACTATAAAACCACCAAGAACATGGTTTTGTCAAGAGAAGGAAGAAACACACTCAAAAACTCAAAATCTACAAAGAGAAGAACTTTGACTTTTGTGAAGAAGCAAAAGGAGATCTTTGTGGTCGTTCTTTAGTTCTCTAATCCAAAGACTTTTGAGGCTTTAAAAGGAGTACAAGAATCTCTTCAAAGCTGATCTCTTTTGTCATTCTCTTGTTTGTAAGAAAGTCCTAGATCTAAAATCTTGCTTGTGCTTAATCTACATAGTTTTGTGTATTTGATTTGAAAATCATTTTGTTGTGTGTTTGAACACCTTCTTCTTGGGTTTTGCACTTAAATTTATTTTATCAAACCCTAAGATTGATTTGAACAAAAGTTTTGCACTTAAACTTGATTTTTGTTAAACTATTGTTCTTAGACTTGAAATCGGTTTTACACTAATATATTAAGTTTTTAAAAACGATTTCACATTTGGGATTTGTAACAAAATCAAGACATATTTGCATATTCCATTTATTCTCATACTTGCATGCATAAGAGTTGTTAGGCTCTAGGAGGCTTGCTAGTGTTTGAATTTGATACCACTTTGTGTTGTAAAGTGTATCTCATTATTTTTCAAAGCAACTTATTGTATTTGTATGATTGTAAGACTTAGTGGAATCTAAGTCAAAGGGGAAGACCTAGTTGAGACTAGGCACAAATCCTAGTTGCGGCTAGGTGGGAAGTCCTAATTGTAATTAGGCACTCTAGGCTTGTATGCTTAGGTTGTAACACTTATTTGCAATATAAGTGGGGGTTAAAAATCCTAACCGGGAGGTTAGGTAGTGGACGTAGATCGTTGGATCGAACCACTATAAATTGTGTGTCACTTTCCATCTCTTCCATTCCATTCACTTGCATAGCATATATATATATATTCATTGATAGTGTATGCATTATAGTTGTAATTTGCGCATAAAGTTTTAAAAGGGCAATAACTACTCGGTAACCCAATTCACCCCCCTCTTGGGTGACCTTCACAAAGGTCACATATTTGAGTACAAAAAAAAAATGTCAATCCTCTCACTTATAAATCTTACAAAAAGTCCGTCGAGACTTGTAAAATCACATAACACCAAACTCAATAGATGCAAGGAAATATCTATACTTTTAGGAGAACAATGACCATTTTCAAAAGCTTAAGAACCATGTTTCCTGATGAAGTGAAAAACATGATATAAAATGATACAAAAGATAGGGTTTGGAATTGGAAAAATTAAATTGATTATGCAAACGTGATATAACTCCAAATGTGAATGAAACTGCAAATTAAAATAAATGATCTCATATATATAAAGACCTGACATTTGGCCTAAAATAAAAATAAAATAAATGAAAAGAGGGAACCCCTCACATCATTCAAAAGTAATAGCAACAATCTTCAATTCACCAGGCTTTCTGGTTGATTGTGTAGGATACCCTCCAGAAAGGACTTCCAGGCTTTCCAGTTTCTGCAGACTCCTCTGAGAGTTTCCAGCACAAAATATATGTAATTTTAAACACCTACACAGACTTCCCAGTGAAGAACTCAGTATATCAGGTAAATGACTATTTTCTGTTCCTTGGTACCTCTAACTGGTAACTCGACTTAATTACTACTACAGATTACAAAACATACTGAACAAACCGCACAATCACTTGCTTAAAATCATACTCAACTAAAGAATATTCACAGAAAGTTATACTGGGCGGGGCGAATTAATGCCTAGACCGACAATCACGAACCCAGCAATCTCTTGATCCCCGTCTTCTGATCAGCAGTGAGTCTAGCAGGAAACTTGATGTTGAACTTTATTCTCAAGTTTCCTTTCCTTGAAGGGTCTTTAGGCACGGGCATCCCTTCCCTCGGAACGACTTCCTCATACGTTGGATGAATCACATTTGTTATAGGTATTGTCAGGCTCCTACCGTCCAGTGTGGTGAGCTGGACGGTGTAGCCTGTCAGGGCTTCAGCCAAGGATATCTTCTGTGTGACGACTAGGTCGTTTCCGTCCCTAGTAAACACAGGATGTGGCTTCTCGTCGATGATGAAGACCAGGTCTGCAGGAATGATATTTGGTTGCTCGTTTCCTTTTTCCGGAAAGGTAATCTTTGTGCCCTTCTTCCAACCAGGCTTAATATCGATGGTAAGAATCTCCTCCACAGTCATGGCCCTCCTGAAAGCACACATCTAAGACTCATGAGTAACAGATCAAATCACAGCACGACCCGCAAAACCGCAACCTAATGTATATGCAGCATTGATAAGAACTCAAACGACAACTTCCGCACAAAAAAAAAAAAGTGATTGGCAGCAGTAGAGAGGAAAGCTATACTCGCTCTGCTGTGGCGAAGAGAAGGTTGTCGGTAGTTTGTTATTTAGTTTTTTTAGATCACATTATTGAGGTTACAAGTAAGAACTGACTATGGTCCACGGTTTTTAAGATACTTTAAACCAGCCGTGCCACACACTTTCAAATTTCTTTTTTCCAAACACAATGCTGTAACGTTCTTTCAAGCAGCCTAAAAACATTTCCAGCTTATAAGGTCTAACACATCTATATAGGATATTAGATAGGCAACAAAATCATACTTGACATACGACGCATCATTGACTCAACATTAAGCCTAATCTGCTCTACAATGATTTTAGAACCATATTTTATTCAGTTCTTTCTTTCCAAGGACTTCCTATACAAGCATACCAAACATTTTAACATTTAACTCTAATGAGCAAGCTTGAAAAAACACTCATTATTTCGACCAAAAAAAACACTAATCATACATCTAGAAAAAGCACACTCAAAATGCACCTTGGTCATTCATAAAAACTGAACAAAACTAAAACTAACAAGCAGTGAGTTAAAATAGTTGACCTTTCAACTTATTCATGGTGACAATCAAGCACTTACACTAATAAAAATGGCATTCACCCTGACAGCAAGTAAAAGATCTAAAATTTGTTCTAAAATAGAATTATCTGGTAAATTTATCAACTTACTTACATCATTTTTTTTTTTTTTAAAAGAATGGAACTATCAATTAAATACTTCTGTTAAAGTCAAATGTTACAACACACGCATAACCTTGAAAAAAATCATTTAAATTAAATGTATCACAAGTTATCTACTTATGTGAGAGTGACAACCGACAGGAGAAAGACCATAATTGATAATTAGATAATACTAACATAGTAACATCAACAGGGCCATTTCTCATTAATCTGTATCTAAAACAAACACATTTTCCTCCTTTCCACGAAAGAAATGTAGCCCATTGCTTGAACAAAACAATTGGGGAAATCCCATCACTTGATCAACTAGAAGAATACCATTTTGAAAACGCAAACAAATAGACCAAAAGAACTGATATGGCCACACCGAAGACTACAACTTTACAATAAAGGAAGAGCATTACTTACCCACTAGCGTCAACAATTTCCCTAGATATCTTCATCTTCTTGGTAGTTCCTTTGTAAAGATCCTCGAGGCTACAAGGCAAAGGATTCTCAATAGGAGCAGCTTTGCGAGGAGCTTGATTCATTGATCCCTCACCAAATGAACTGAACATATCCTCTCCAAACATTCCACCAAACCTTGAACCACCCCTCATGCCACCTCCACCTCCACCGCCACCCATCCCTCCCATCCCTCCCATCCCTCCAAATGGAGTTGAGAAGCCGAAAAATTCCGCAAAAATATCATCAGCACTTCTTGGATTAAATCTGAACCCTGATGGCATCTCCCCAGTGTTGAAGTAAGTAGCCCCACCCCCAGGGCCTCCTGCACCTGGTGGAGGCACCTGGCCTTTGAGCCCCTCTTCACCATACTGATCATAGACTGCCTTCTTTTGGGGATCACTGAGAACCTAATTAAATCCAAAGCAGCAACACTGAGACCTTCATTCCTCTTTGAACCAAGATATAAAAATTAGACTAATTAAGGGTTTTACATAATAGATTTTCTAAAATACCCAAATGGGGGGTTTTAGGTAATGTATAAATACATTAATTACACAATAGAAACTGAAAAAAAGGGATGTTGCAGGGGAAGACCGAAGCTAATTTGGGACGTATTGATTAGGAATGATTTAAAAGATTATGAAAGCAAAAGCACATCATAAATTGCACTAAATTAGCGTAGCGTTTGATCTATGTAGCCGACCTGACCCGAACTAATTTGGGATTGAGTCTTTGTTTAACAAACAGAGACACGCACAACCCAGATGAATCAGATCTCAGGAAACTCAACAAAATACTACTTAACAGATGATTGGTACCTGAAACCCTAAAATCTACAGACAAAACCCTAATGTTGCGTTACAGAGCAGATTCAATCAGAGACAAAACAGTGCAATTGGGACAAACCCACAAAAGGGTACACTCAAAAACACCAGAAAACAAAACCCACAAATCACAGAACTAGATTAACAGACGATGGGTACCCTGAAAACCCTAATTTAGCTTTACCGGGGCAGATCCAATCAGAGCCAAAACAGTTCAATTGGGACAAACCCACAAAAGGGTACCCACAAAAACACCAGAACAACAAAACCCACAAAGCGTTCAACTAGATTCAACAGATTGAAATCTAATCACAGAGATTGATACCTCATAAGCTTCAGAGATCTGTTTGAACTTGGCCTCTGCATCCTTCTTGTTGTTGGGATTCTTATCTGGGTGCCACTTCATCGCCAGCTTTCGATAAGCCTTCTTCAGATCATCCTCTTTGGCGCTCCGATCGACCTGTAAAATCTTGTAGTAATCAACACCCATGTTCAATGAAGTGATTACAAGTCTTGGTCTTTTGTTGTTGTTGTTGTTGTTGTTGTGTGATGTGATTACAGAGAAAATTTGTTCAATTTGGCATCAAATGGAGAGAGAGAGAGAGAGAGAGGCGTGTGAAGATGATGATGAATGATGAATGATGAATGATGTAGAAGTTTCCAGAAGGAGCCCTCGTTTTTTTTAACGGTTGGATTAACTGTTTTTACTCTAACTGTAACAAAACCCGACAGGTTGCTTGAGAGATCTTGAGATTTTGTGAGTATATATCACAACCCATGATCGATTTGCTGCTGTCACGCTGTGTCAAGATTGTTCGGATCGTTAGAAAGCATTCATGGGTACTCCATAGTAAGGCTTGCCAAAAAAGTTACTCCCTCCACTCATAAATTAAGTCGATCAAATTAAGTCGTTTAAAGTAAGGATACAAAAATTAAGACAACTTTAATTACAAATGTAATTTATATATACGTCTTTTACATTAAATGAATTGAAGAATTATAAATATTTGAATTATATAATGGTATAATTGGTCATTTTTTTTATAAGTGACTTTTTAGTGACTCAAGTTAAGTACATCTTCTCGTAATACTCTCCAAATCCAAATTGACATCTTGCCCTACAACAAATAAAAAATGGAGTTTATTAATAATTATAAAGCTTAAGATACTAAAGATAAATATCAGTAAAAATGTCAAAAATAATATAACCTTCTAATCCTGCACATATCCAATCTCGCAAGCAAATAATTGCTTCTGCATTTTCCGGCTTAAGAGAAGATCGATATTGGTCAAGTACACGTCCCCCAACACTGAAAGAAGCTTCTGAAGCGACAGTAGACACCGGGATGCTCAATATATCTCGAGCCATTGAAGCTAGATTAGGATAACGGAATTGATTTGACTTCCAAAAGTCTAGGATATCCAACTTCACATGTCTTGGCATCTTTGGTTCATCTAAGTAAAGCTCCAATTGACACTTTAGTGAATTGCATCTAAATTCGTTGGACGACATTTCATCAAATTCCTAAATCACATAAGAAATAACATTTAAAAAGAAATACAACAATATAGCTCTAATCTACATTGATAAAACATACTATATAAAATAAATAAAATAAGATTCTTACCTTGAATGCTTCCATAGTGTCAAAGGTGTCATCATTCCTAACATTATTAAGGTCATTACTTAATGCATTGGAACTTGAAGGTTGAAGAGAATGACTTGACTTGTAAACATCAAATAAACTTTGCAACTTGGTGTTGAATCGATGAAATTCAAGAGAACATTCCCCATAAATCTTCGTGTAGACAAAGTTGATAAAAGTCATCTTATAACGCGGATCCAACACACATGCAATAGCCAAAGTTGCACAAAATTCAGACCAATACTTCTCAAATTTCAACCACATCTTACTTGCCATAACTTTCAAGTGCTCATTATCCCCTTCTATTTGTTTTTTTAATTCTATGTAACACAAATATACGGCAGGAAAATACAAATTCGCTGTAGGATAATTGGTGCCAGAAAACATTAATGTGGAATCATAGAACACTTTGAGAAAAGAACAAAATTGTTCTATTTTTTCCCACTCCACTTTTGAAGGACAATATTTATAGTTTGAGTCAATTAAATCCAAGTGTTGGAATGCCCTACGATGATGAATAGCACTTTGCAAAGATAAGATAAGTTGAGTTCCACCTAGTTGACACATCTTGACTTAATCCTTTATTCCCACTCGATACCAAGCTAACACATTCAAGAAACTTCTGTTTTCGTGCTTGAGATCCCTTCACATATTTGACACTCTCTCGAATTTTGACAATTGATGGATCAACTCCTTTCATTCCTTCTTGAACAATCAAGTTAAGAATGTGGGCACAACATCTCATATGAAAATGATCGCCTTTGCATACAAGTAAGTCTTTAAGATTCAATTCATCTCTTAAAGTCTCAACCGAAAGATCATTAGTATAAGCATTGTCTAATGTGATACTAAAAACTCTCCCTTCAAGCCCCCATTCACACAACAAATTATGAATCTTCGTAGACAATGCAAGTCCTGAATGAGGAGGAGGCATGAACGTATAACTTAAGACTCTCTTTTGCAAAGTCCAATTATTATCAATAAAATGACATGTCAAACACATATATCCATCAGTGGTCAAAGAAGTCCATAAATCTGAAGTAAAAGATATTCTCCCAGGAGCGTCATCCAACAAAGACTTAACAATTTCCTTCTCCTTTTTATACCTAGTAATTATATCACCTTGCAGATTTCTCGTAACAAGTTGAACGTCTTTATTCAAATAAGTAAACAACCTTTTTATGCCCTCATAATCAACAAAATTAAAAGGCAAATCATGCATCACTATCGCTTCCGTTAACAACTCACGAAACCTTTCAGGATCAAATTTAGATGAACCAAAAGAAATAGAACCATTATCTTGTGAAAGGAACAACTGACTAATATCATGATGCTTTCTTTTAAGACAAGATGCAAATGTGTCGTTGCAAGTTACTGTGCATAGAATCTACTATCATGGATGTACTCTGATTTACAGTAGTTGCACTTTGCCCTTTTCCTCCCATCTATGCCTTTTGGGCATTCTTCAAAATGACGCCATACATTAGAAGTTTTCTTTCTTTTTCGCTGGAGATTTGTATCTTTATCACAAGCATCATCATCATCATTAGTGTGTTCAAGTTCAATATCATCAATACTGTTGGTGTCAAACTCATCATCATTGATGTTGTTCAACTGCAGCACATTAAAAAAATAGAGAAATTATGATGTCTGTAAAAAATTAAAAATAGAGAAATTATGATGTATGTAAAAAAAAAAACAGAGATGACATGGGCGGATAGAAGAATTATAAAAAAATCGCCACAACCCCCCCCCGAGCTCGCCCGAGAACTCCCCTCCCCCGCCCGCGCCCCCCCGCCCGCGCGCGCGACAATGCCCCCCCCGCGCAGCGCGCCCGAGAACGCCCCTCCCCCCACGCGCACTCGACAAGGCGCCCCCTCGCGCGCGCACCGACAATGCCCCCCCCGCGACAACAAAGCAAATTGCCAGCCCTTTAGCTATTTTGAAATATTTTATAATATTTGTCATTTGATAGTTTCAATACACATTAATTACTTAATTGACTTTTATACCCTTCATAAAAAAAAAATCTATTAATTATATATTAATAACTAGTGCATGTAGAAGTGGTGGGGTTAAGAAAGATAAATGGTGATTTAGTCATTTAACTATCATTTTCTCCTCATTCAAGATAATTAAATGATTTAAAAAAAATGTGAACAAATTTAAAATGACACTTAAATAAAAATTGAGGGAGTAATAAATATACTTTCAAATTTTAAAAATAATTTATAATTTTTACTAAAAAAAAATTGCTAGAAAGACTTATATTTTTGCTAGAACGATTTATATAAATGATAAGAGATAGTATAATTTTGATCAAAAAGTTTTTGTTAAAAAAATTAATATTTTTGAGAAGAATGAGTACTGCAAATGAGAGATGGATAAACAACAACAACATAGCATCAGTCCAAAATTAATTAGAGTCGGCTACATACATTAAATTTTTCTATTGTGCTCGATTAAGTGCAAATGAGAGATGGACAAAGAGGAAAACAATTTAGACTATTTAGTGAGACTATTATGCTACATAGTTGTTAGGGTACATTTGGTTTTACATCGAGATGCGTATGAGCTTATCTTGATGCGCGTTTAATGGATCCAAAAGTTGTGTAGAAAACGTACGTGGAAAAAATATGAAGTGCGTTAAAACGTCAGAGACTGCACTGTAGACCAGGTTGTTTTACCGACACGAAGGGACAGATCTACTACTAGGTTTTTACCGACACGTGGTGCATTGAGGGTCGATGGATTTTTTTATAGGTAAGAATTGAAGGGGAAATCTCATGCTGCCACGTTGACTTGGTTATTTTTGGAGGCTATGGTGCGTGGCACACACACACATGGTACATGGAGGAGGTTGGCCTCACGTTCGTTCTTACTCAAAATCCAGTCCTCCTTCCTTTTTGTTTTTTTTTTGTTTTTGGGAGGACTAAACGGATCTATATGGATCAAAGTCTATTATATATTGAGATCTGTATATGTTTACATCTTGAAGCGCATAAAGACGACTCAAAAGTCTGATATGTCTTCCAGTGTGAAATATTAGTTGTCAAACTAGCACTTCTCCTTACTCAATTGCTCAGTTATACTTTGTCATTAGAACCAATAATCCAACCCCTTCAATCCCCTCTCCATATCTCAAATTTTCACCATTGTAGAACTTGTATGTCACGACCCAAATCTCTAACCCCGTTTTAATTCCTTAATCAGGATCACCGACCCTTGACGTGGGACCTACACTGTGATACCGAGGCACGTGGCCGAGGTATATGATATTTTTGTATTGATGTATGTCTAGTGTTATGTATTGTGTAGACTTATTAAGTCATTTTGTACGGTTGTAGGCGTCGAGACGAGAGCTGGGGACACGCCTCGAGTAGCGTGCGAGCCGGGGGAACCGGGTAGTTAGCATTTTGGTGAGTCTTATTTAATACTAATATGAAATAAGGAATTACTTATAAGCCTATATAGTCAAGTAAATAATATGGAATATATATTGAGTGACTAGCGACGCGGCGGTACACAAATATCACGATTCGGACACAAAATTGGGCGTCGAAACGCCCGGAAACACGGGCGAGTGTCTTAGCTGTGTCACAATTAGGTGTCAACACACCTAACACCAGCTCAAGTGGCAAAATCAAACACACACATGTCTCAGTTTCCCACCAGGTGTCACCACCCCACCTACCCACTTATATCACACACACGCACTCACGCACACACTGTTCACACACACACAGAGAACCAGGAGGCCGAGGGCGAGGAAGAAGAGGAGGAGGAGAAGAAGTGATGCGCCGGGAAGGAGAGTAAAGAGATCACAATTGAGGTGAGTCGTTACTGTTGTTGTTGTTTGGGTAGCCGAGAGTGGGGGTTCGACCTCCATGGCCGAACCCCATGGTCGCGGTGGTGATGGCAAGGGTGCCTCCCCTGCCATCGGCTCCACCGAGGTTGGGGTGGAGAACCACCCCAACCCATCACCGGAGGAGAGATGAACGAAAAAAAATAAAAAATAAAAATAAAAATAAAAATATTATTACCTCCCCGATCGAACGGAAGAAGGTCCAAACCGAACCAGACCGGCTCGGCGGGCGGGTCATCCGGACCGACCGGCGGGATCGGGTCATACCGACCCGGATCCGGCTGGATCGGGTCGGGTTGACACGGACCCACTAAAATAAAATAAAATAAAAAATATATATATATATTTAATTAGTTAAATTAATTAAACTGATTTTAATAAATAAATCCCAGAAAATAGAGAAAAATATGGAAAAAAATATATTTGTGACCCAAATCAATAGAAATTCGAGATTTTCATAAAAAGTGAAGAATTCAGAAGTCGGTCGAGACGTTATACGGGGGTTTTACCTCGAAAAATGTGAAATGGGCCGAATGGCCGAAAATAAATAAGAATAGTGTTTCAAAATTTGTCTCGACTTCGATTTGGCCTAAGTGAGACATTATTGAATGTTAGGGAATTATGTGGGAACTCAGGCGTTTGGGCACGCACTTCGATTCGTCGAGGAATCGGCTAGACTAGGACAAGCGTGTGACTGTAAGTACAACTGTGAGAATTTTATATTTCATTTCATTCTCTTATTGCTTTATTGGTCTATTGGTAGACATTACTACTTGTCATCTCACATCATGTTGTTCTTGTATCTATTCATGGATGAATATTGTGACATGAAAAGTATGCTAATGGACTACTTTGGATTTAAATAGCCTTGTATTCGATTTCCTTGGGATTTGCAGCCTAACTTGTCTTGGAATTCTAGAATTTTGATTTTTTTTGTTTTTGAAACGAAAGTAGGGATTATCTAGTGTCCATTGCACGAGAGATGCGCGGTTCACGGGGACATAGGTATACCGGGGTTCCGACACTCACCACTACACTTGCGCGGCACACGAGGTATGGGACTTGGGGTGGTCGGCAAGTATGAGATTGATGTTGTAAAGCATAGAGCGCAGCTCCGCTATTTATGTGAGATATGTTGAGCGCAGCTCCATATAGTAGTGGAAAAAGGTAGGTGATAGGTCTCACCGCCGACCGGACGTAGATCATCTCGACTTAGCCTGTGCCTGTCTCTACATCTTTAACTGTGGTATTTACTTGCATTACTTGTTTCAGCAATTTATTTCGCTCATTTATGCTTTTAAATACCATTTGTTTAATTGGAAATGTGACATGAAATTCTCCAGTCAGTACTTAAATATCACTATACTCACCGTCTAGTTTGTGACGGTGGGTGTAGGTCCGTCGAGCGGTAGCAGACCGGGGAAGGAGAAGATCGGCGATTATTCTTGAGCCCGCGACGCGTCACTGCATCGATTGTAGGTCTTATTTTGATATTTTGATTTTATATGTTATATACGTCTTTCAGATACTATTTGGGGTTGTATATTGGGTTGAGCGTTAGTTCCCCGACTTGACTTAGACTATTTTGTTGTTGCACTGCATTTCGAAGACTTTATATATGTGATGTCATTTCCTGGTTTTCCACACTTAGATTTTATAAATGGCTTCCGCATAAGTTACTCATTGCTTCCGCATAATCAATAAGATTTCTGCAAATTAATTAATTAATTAACTTTAAATTTTAATTAACTGGTAGGACTAGTGTATTACTTATCATGGACACGAGAAAAAAGGCGTTTAGGTTGTAAAGGCTGACTAATACGTAGTTAAGTCCTGCGTGGACATGATTAGAGCTTAATTACGGGATTAGGCCGGGCGGTGCCCTAGATTAGGAAAGGGGCTGTCACATTGTACTAGGTTGGAAGCGACATTTTATTTTATTTTATTTTTGTTTTTTTTTTTTTTTTAAAACGTCGAACAAGACTTGTTCCGATCTCGTTTGTGCCTTAAAAGTGAGGAAGTACCTCAAATCAACACGGTCACAAGGTCGAGCTCCCACTGAGACCTTTGAAGATGTATCATTCAACTTAAAGGTCTTGGCCTACTCACACCGAGACCTTTGAAGATGTATCATTCAACTTAAAGGTCTTTTTTTCTACTCCAAAAAAACCTATGAGACTAATGGCTCTTTAAAGGTCTTGCTACACTTAGTCCCGAAAACCCAGGGACTAGTTAAGAGGCATGGTAGTGGATTAAATAATAGCACCATTTTTGGTGGGATTAGAATGAGTTTTTTTCTTCAAAACTCCAAAAAAAACCTATGGAAAGGAATAAAAACTAAGTGTTTTGTTGTAAATGGCGTACTCTTCTCGAGTTTATCATCCTTTCCACCTTAAAAGCCGAGATTGGAGCCCTATATCGAATCCCTAAATACCAACAACAACACAACAAATAAACAAGCCAATGCCAAAAAATCCAAAAATTAAAAGGCATAAAAGTTACAATGGTCTAAAGAAGAAGAAGAATACCCATGATTTGGCCATAAAATCACTGGATTTAGGCGGTGGTAAGGATCGAGATTGAAAGAGTGGAGATAGGTGCTTGCTTGTGCGTTTTGGAGGTGGGGTATGAGTGAGAAAAAAGCCCTTTTCTATGGAGGGCACCAAGGTCATTTCGCACTGGGCAAAACTAAAATGACATTAAAAGTTTACTCGTGTAAAATCAGCAAAAATCGGAACAAGCACCAATGTCCGTTGAAATATCCTTACCAAATTATCATGACTTAGTGCATAATGCATTGGTTGAGGCTGCCCTTTTAAAATTAATCCGAATATTATAACTTTCTACAACATAATTTTTATAAAGGTCATGTTATGGTGCCCCAACATAAATTTTTAAACTATTGAATTTCTTCAAAATCTACCATATCGAGATGTATCTACCGTCTCACCAGAGACGCTTTGAGCGACCTATTGACTTGATTTTCTAACTCTGGCAACGGTACTTAAATCTTTTTCTTTTCTTTCTATATGTCAATGTGAAAGATAGCCCTGAATCGTTGTTGCTCGTTTTTAAGTGCATTTGGAAGCAATTGGAACTTTCTTTGACACATCAAGATTACCTTCATAGTTCCAAAGTTTTAATTGCTTAATAACACACAAATATAATCAATCTCACTGCAATAACCAAGGAAAATGACTAGAATTCAAATAAATCTCCAATGACTACTACAACCATGATTTAATCACAAACTTTGGTGTGACACATTCAAGTAAAAAATGTCTGATCATCAAAGAACCAAAAAAAAGAAAAAGAAAGAAAGAATTATAACAAAAGAAAAAACGAATTAGATCATCTCAGCATCTTTAGTCTTGTGCATTAACAAGGGATTTGGTCAGTAAACCATCTGATGACTTTCACAGGAAACTTCACCAAACTCACTGCAAAATTGGCCAAAGCAGCGCAGCAGATGCAACATGGGCACAAACAACTCAATACAGTCCTGCCCATTAATTAAGAAAAACCAAACATAAGAAATATGTATCAAATAACTAAATTCTTTAAAAAAAACCTGAAAAAAATTACAACTACGAGAACAAATCAATCCTAAATTATTCAGGCCGGCTACATGGCATTACGCTAGATTTAGTGCACTTAACAGTCCTTTTTAATACAATGAGTTACTACAAAAACAACACATAGCTTTAATCCCAAATTAGTTGGGGTCGGCTACATGGCATTACAATAGATTTGGTGCACTTAAAAAAAAAATCCTTTTTAATACATTGAGTTACTACAACAACAACAAATAGCATCAATCCCTAATTAGTTGGGGTCGCTACATAAATCAAACCCTTCCATGGCGATTTAGTGCAAAATCTATGCATCAAAACCCAAAACCGAATAAAACAAGTGCGGAAAAACTCTTCGACATGAAATTCCTTGAAAAACTCAAAAAAAAAAAAACTACAATCCCACATTTATTAGGGTCGGCTACATATGAATCGAACTCTTTCAATGCGCTCCATTTAGTGCACTTAGCGGAGTACTTCCCAATATAATGAGTTACTAATAAGACTCAAAATTGAATACATTGAGTTCATCTCTAGGGTTTCTCCAAAAATCATATAAAAAAAGAAAACAATAATGAAGCCTCAATTCCAAACAACATCGAAGGGATGCGCAAAGTGCGTGTCCAACCTGAGTGTCCGACTGAAGTTCTGCTAGCATTCTCTTAAATTAATTGAGTTCAGCTACATGAATAATAAGATATCAAACTCTTTTATTGCGCTCGATTTAGTACACGTGACCCAAAACTCAATACAATGAGCACTCGTTAGGGTTTTTCCAAGAATCAAAATCACAACTTTAAAACCCAAAATCAAATCAATCAATGTTTCAAAACCAAAAAAAAAAAAAAAAACACAAAGATTGAAAGAACATGAAAATTATTAGAACCATTGATTAGAGAAGATGATTATTAAGTGAAGATCAAAGACTCACCCAAGAATCCAAACGACGGCGCCCACGACAGAGAGGACCAGAGCGATCAACGCGAAGGGAAGACCGATCAAGAACCCTAATGGCCTGCACTGGCAATCCTCCCCGGACGACATCTCCAATCGATCTCACAATGTGTGTAATCTCGAGAACAATCGCACCAACTACGACAACTTCTACGAATTTTTTGCGTTCGCTTTGTGACGCATAATCTCGTTTTTATAGAGTCAGAGCGGTTCGACTCCTTGTACAAGTACAGAGCGGATATGTGGGCGTGTGTGAATGGACGGAAATGCCCCTGGGGTTTTGGGAATGTTTTGCTTGGCGGTGGAGTGGGTGGGAGGGTGTATTTGGAAAATGAGACTGAAAAGTCTGAATCGTTGCTTGTTTTGACCTTACTCCGAGTCCGAACTTTTTCGCGGAAAGTTCGTTTTTGGGTTTGATTTTGAAACGGAAAAGCGCGTGTTCTGCACGTGAGCGGATTTGGGACCACGTGCCGCGTTCATAGTGGGTGTGGGTCCTACTCTAGTCAAAGTCACGAGGCCACTGCCTTTTTTTTAGATGTAAATTGTAATATATTTTCATGAATATATATTCATGTTTGGATTAATTTGTTTGAATTAATGTGGTCCAAATATTACACCACACAATTATATAAATCTTTTAGGAAGATGTTACGGTAACAATTTAAAGTCACGTTAGGATTTCGTGGCGTTCAAGCTAATAATATTTACACCAAAAATATAAATCTTTTAGGGTGTGACTTTAGGATTACGTGCGTTCAAGCCCACGTCCACTTTATGATGATGACGAGAAAAACAATTACTATACGGAAATGTTTTTCGACATCACCAAACTCAACACACCCTCATCACATCAACTTTGAGAGTCGTTTGTGTGTGCTTCAAAATACACATCCTGCATGTTACCCACTAAGATTAATTTGTGTGCTTACGCATGCAACTATTTTGAGGCCGTCGCGTATGAATGACTCCTAAAGTCGATGTGACTTGAAAGGTCTCAAAGTAGCACTTCTTAGCAAGACTCAAGGCCGATGTAACTTGAGGTGACGTAGTGTGACTTTGGGGTATATATGCTCAAGGAAAATACTAGAATGACAACATCAATGTCACATTGTAAGACACATTGATTCACAAGAGTTGTTCGTGCGGCCTCAACCCACGTGTTATACGTCGGGATCTATGTATCCTACATCTTGAAGCGCGCATGAACAACTCCTACATATATAAATCAATGTGTCTTGTAGCATGACATGCGATTGTCATTCTAGCACTTCCCTATACTCAATATGCACATTAAAATTAGAAACAACAATGATAGAGCAGGTCTACTAGTAGATATATTTAGCTCACAAATTGAAACATTTCGAGTAAGTCATTTTGAGGAACATGTCTCGCGAAAATAATTGACTGTTAAAAATTTTATTTTTGGTTTTTCCTTTTATTTTTTTTTGATGAAATGGAGGCGATACTCATTGATTTTTCCTTTTATGTATTTACTTAATTATGCTTCCACAATATTTTTGCTAAACAAATTAATAACCATATTTATGAAAAAAAATTAATAAGCATATTTTACTAGCTTTCATATTCATATATAATACAAAAAACTACGTTATATCCTCACATAATTAGAGTAAAGAATGAATTGCATGGCGACATAACCATACACATCAAGATGCCTACTAAATGTATATCTAGCAGATAATCACTTTTTCATATTCAAAAAATTTTATCTACAAGGGACCATATATTAACATGCTGATATGTACATCTCTTGGACATGCATGTGATGTCTTAATTAATTTTAACAGAAGTATATATAGGGACATTAATTAAACATATACAGGAGCCCATCATGCTTCATTCGATGCGCCTCAAATTACACAAAACACATGATTCGAGATCTCGCATCACACAAAATAGAACAAAGGCAATTAACATATACAAGGGCGGAGCCATAATTTTATCTTCTCCTGGGCTAGGCCATGACTAAAACATGGGTTGATGATGATTGATTCATGTTTAAGATATATTTTCCCTACAATATATGGAAGCACAAAGACCTTGAAAGAAGCACTCATTTTTAGGCTAACTGTGACAACATGCAAAAGGGTAGAGATAATTTCGATAGAGAAATAGTCATTGATAAGAATGACTTGTCTTCAACGGTCTCCAAGACCCCACAACCTAACTAACTATAAAATATCGTAAAATTATCAGAGTAAAATACTTATTTCATTTAGTATACAAGGGTTGCTGTACATCACATATATACAAAACGAAAACCAAAACTCATTTCTACACTTTTTTTAAAAAAAATTATTACTTACGTTGTATAGTTTCCTATATATTTTGTCTTCAACTAAACAACTACAACAACAACAACAACAATAACAACAACATAGCCTCAGTCCCAAATTAACTGGGATCGGCTACATAGATCAAATTTTTCCATAGTGCTCGAATAAGTGCAATTGATGGTGAGCTTTTCAAATCATTCAAATCCCTCCTAGTTAATGCAACTAAACAACTAAATTGATAAAAAAAAACATGAAAAACAAATAAGTTCATTTGTTTATTGATACACTAGCACTAACACTAATATATATATATATATATATATATATATATATATATATATATAAAAGTAAAATAAAAATAAAATATAATATAAGGGCATGTACAGGGCTGCCCTGGTACATGGCTCCGCCACTGAACATATATGTAAATTTCAAATTTTCAACTTATATACGTAACATTCCAAATTGTATGAGAGTGAAATCTCACCAAAAAAGGGACTTATCTTGCATTATTAGAAAAGACAAAAATCATGTATATATGGTTCCCCCAAAACACATCCTTACATGCAATTTGATCATCATGAGCATACATACATATATCAATAATAATACTAGTTAATGACAACAACGATGTCACATTACAAGACACATTGGCTGACAACAGCCTTCCATGCGATGCGATCGACTTTGACACGCATCAAAGTCTGACATCAACTTTTGGAGTTTGTTCACTCACTACTTTACACACCATTATTCACGATTCTTCTTCTCCATCAACTGTAAAAATTGAAAACCAATATATACAAACCTCAACTTCTATCAAATTCATGAGCTTTCAAAAACCAAGTGTAAACCAATATATATTGTATTTTTTTTTTTTTTTGAAGGCAAGCCCAAACAAGAGCATAGAAACAAATCTCAAAGAGTTGTGGTTGATATCAATTAAATCTTTCCACCTCTCCAACATCTGCAAAAGCCAAACCAGACCAAGCCACCTAAGTCACATTAACCAGCCGGAAAACCTCGGTAGCTTCCCGAGATGAGTAGCTCTTGCTTATATATATGCTTTTGTTATCACTTGGTGCATTTGAGTTTGGAGATCTAGTTTTTGTTAATTATTGGCATATATATATAATTGATGCTTGTGGTGTCACCTTTGAGAATATCAAATCATCATGAAACTAAAGAAGAAGAGGAGGAAGAGATGGAGTGCAATTTTCCGATCGAGACGGGTGAGGATTTCTTCGATTGCATAGACTTTGACGAGATCTTCGTCGACGAGGATGGAGATCCGATGCCGGATCTAGAGATGGAGCCGGACTCGCTAGCGGAATTTCCATTCATGAGTAGTGATGAAATGGACTACATATGGATGTCTGTTGGAGAGGTAGAGGAAAATAGCAACACAAGAGAAGAGGAGAATCACAAGAGCACTACTACTACTGCTACTGCTACTGCTACTGCTACTAATGTTACTACTACTACTAGTAGTACTAATAGTATCGACAATGGAGGAGAGAAAAAACCGACAACGACCACGATGCAGGACTCGAAGGACTTACAAGGGAATAAGCGAAAAATGAAGGTAAAAATATGCAAATCAATGTTGCTCAATTCACTGTTTGAATTGAATTACTTTGTATGGTGCATGTAAATTAAGTTGGTGCATAAATATACTAGGTGGATTGGACACCAGAGCTGCATAGGAGGTTTGTTCAAGCAGTGGAGCAGATTGGCCTAGATAAGGCAGTCCCTTCAAGGATTTTAGAGTTCATGGGAAGCGCTTGTCTCACTCGCCATAACGTCGCCAGTCACCTCCAGGTACTAGCTACATGTATATAATTAAATCTTCGTCGTCTCACTACAACAACAACAACAACAACAACATAGTCTCAGTCCCAAATTAACTGGGGCTTCGTCGTCTCACTACAAGAAAAAAATAATTTTGAATTAATGTAGTTAAACGAAAAAATGTCTGTCGAATAGTTACTTGGGTGTAATTGGTGTAGAAGTACAGGAAGCATTTGCATGCAAGGGAAGCAAAGAGATCAAGCCAAATAATTAACTACAGAGTGGCAGACCATAATCCTCCTCCTCATCATCATAATAACCAACTAGGAGTACTACTCAATAAGAGAGACAGTAAGAGCTCATCTGCTAATTGGTTTGCACCAATTAGTACTATGGGTTTTCCTCCCCCTAATGCCTTGCATGGTACTTTCAAAATGCCCTTACATGTATGGGGGCACCCTTCAAGTAACCATTCCTTCCACATCTGGCCTCCTAATAAACAACTCCACTCTCCACCTCCATGGGCACCACCGCGGCCGCCATTGCAACCGCCGCACACTCCTTATTGGCACCCGCATCATCGGCTTGTACGTAATTTCTCTTCCTCTCTCTATTTGATTATATCTCATATTATTCATTGCTTACTAAAATTTCTTTTGATCAGTGTCCTGTAAAAAAAAAAAAAAAAAAAAAAAAAAAAAAAATTCTTTTGAGTGACAGTTTTGGTTTAATTGGAGTAGGTACCACAAAATGCTCTTCTTACAGCAAGGACTATGGGCTTCCCTCAGACACCTAGGACAACGGTAACTACAAACGTATTTATAAAGTTTTGTCTTTTTACAATACATGTTTATATATGTACTATGTACTATGGACAACTTATTAGAGAGGAATATACCTCTGGAGTCTGGGCTCTAGTATATAAATGTTTATGTGAATTAAACTATATATATGCATGATTTCCTCAAATAAAAAAGTTATACACTTATATGGTAAGTATCTAAATAATTAATTAATCTTGTTGGATTAATTTGCAGAGGTTTCCTAGTACTCTACCCAGTCCAGTGTGCAGAGCAGATCATCAAGGCCAACACCCTCTCTTTGATTCTCATCCGGTAAGATTGGGTACATATATACATGTTGGGTTTAGCAACATACAATAATCTAGCTAGATTGACCATAAAATTTTGGATTAATATATAACTTTTCAACTTTCAGTTAAATTATCAACTAGCGATTCAACAACCAAACAAATCATAATATATATATATGCACATTTTCATTTAGGATCGATATCACAAACGCACATCAGACCACACGAGCCGTCTATAATTGCGCCTTGGGATGCGAGCATGCATACCTAAATCTCGATGCAAAACACATGCATGCATGGGTAGAGGGCCCAATCAATGTTCGTTCTAGCCCGCGAGACACATTGGCTCTCGAGAGCCGTCCATGTGGCCTCGATCCGCCTTTTATGCACCGAGCTATAAATTTGTGTATGCCTGCATCCCGAGTCACACACGAACGACTCATAGTGTGAGATTCTTATTGTCATTGTAGCACTTTCTCATTAATGAATAGTTGTTATTTTAAAATTAACTATGAATGAATTATTGGTGATTATATGGTGATAGACAAAAGAGTGCATAGATGAAGCTATTGGAGATGTCCTATCAAAGCCATGGCTGCCACTCCCCCTGGGACTGAAGCCACCCTCTACAGAGAGCGTGTTGGGTGAGCTACAACATCAAGGACTTTCCAACGTCCTTAATTCAACCACTACTTGTAGTGCTTGCTGATCGCTTGTGCATGGCGTACGTCTTGATGATGAACCCAAAATCCCTAATTTGACGACTTATCATACATACAATATATATATTGCTATCGAGGTTAATTAATTCATTTGGATCCTTTTTGGTTAACCTTTTAGAACTTTAATTTAATGCCATATATGTCAATATGTGTGAGCTGATACCGAACTTAATTAATTGTAAGCTTAATGTAAAAGTATATTCAAGAACCGTGCTCAACACTTTAATTAATTTTGCTTTTCTTATGTATTAAGTATGTACGTACGTACCTTGTCAAACTCAATCGAGTTGAATATATATATACACGTACCTATCCTGCATGCATGAATTAATTTGAGAGCATCTCCAATGCTAAATGTTCATCTAAAATGGTTGAAATAGACATTGAAGTTTAAAAGTGCTCTCTAATAATCAGTGTTGATTGCACTTTTTATTTTAAAATTTTATTATTATTATTATTATTATTTTTTATATATTTTAAAAAGAATAGCTACCGTGGCTATGAATTGCACCATTTAAAAATATACATTGTATGTCATGTCTGGATACATATTTGCATTGGAGATGACATTTTAGTTTCAATATCTATTCAATCTTAAGCGACACGCATTCACATTTTATTATTATTATTATTATTATTATTATTATTATTATTTTGATGACGGTCGGTGTCTAAACTGCCTCGGCCCCTCGGACTAATATCAAGTGTTGGGAAGCCGCCTTACTTTGAACAGGGACTCAAAAAGAGTGCAAAAGTAAGCGATTCGTTTGAACAGGGACCCTCGCCGAGAGCATTCGCACATCAGAAATGGCGAATCGCGCGGCAATGCTTCCCGCTCTGTTGATCGCGACGATCCCATTCATCATCGCGAGTGCGGATGGAGACGCTCGACCGCAAATTGTTTGCAGAGGAGGAGATCGGAAGGACACCTTGGCGTGCGAGATTCATGAGATGAAGACCAGAATCGCTCAATTAGGTCAAATCAATCGCTTCTCTTCAGAATTCATCAGCACACTTTGATTTCTCATTCGTTCATTTACTTCGTTGATCCAATTTATTCTTCTAAGAATTTGAACTAGTTATTGTATGAGCGCTGACTACTTTGAATGAGCTCAGATTCGTCTCGGTTGCGCGACCGATTCGTGTGTTTGGAATCTCAACCTGATTTCTGCTCTTGAGATCTTGTTTGGTTGTGATTCATTCTTTACAAAGAACTTAATTTTGTTCTCGTTTGCTTATCTGGATCTGCTTTTCTTCAACTGAAACTCTATTAGATGTTACTGTTCATGAATTTCGACGGATTCGGAGGTATAGGTTTCGTTTGGTTCAAATAGAGTTCATTTCCATTTTCCAGTTAATTTTCTTGAAAAATGTGTTTATCTTGGAATGAGATTTGAATAAGTTAAAAGGAAAATTTTAGAGTACTGTTATTAGGCCAACTATGCTCTATGGAAGTGAATGTTGAGCGGTAAAAAAATGACAATTACATAAAATGAATTTAGTAGCAATGAGGATGCTGAGGTGGATGTGTAGCGAAACTCGTAAAAGGTAGAATAAGAAATACATAAATCCAGAGAAAAGTTGGAGCAACACAAATTGACACAAAGATTAGGGAAGTGCAATTGTTGTGGTTTGGAAACCTCCAAAGACGGCCTACAAATGCCCCTACTAAAAAATTCGACTCAATAGAAACTGACGAAATTCAACGAGGTAGGGGCGGGTTGCGATATAATAATTAGGCGGGATTTAAATGATTTGAAAAGCTCACAATCAATTGCAATAAATCGAGCACAATGGAAGAGTTTGATCCATATAGCGACCACAACTACTTTGGGATTGAAGTTATGTTGTTGTAACGTGTTCCTCTTCTTTTTGGTATGTCATGAGAATTGCTGTTTAGGACGAGGTTTTGTAGAGAACTTATGGAAGTTCTTCAGTTGTTGGGGGTGCGTCCGTCGGATTGGTTGTATGCATAGTTGGATCTTTGGTTAATGATTGGACTACTTCAATAATGTGGACATCTGTTTGTTGTTTGAAAACTTTGTTTATAAGGTGTTGAGTGGCGCCTAAACCATAATCATCACCTATGCATTTTGGCTTCTAGTTGCTAAGGCCATGATCTAAGCTGAGGGTTGGGTTTCATCGTGATTTTTAAAACTTTATAGTACTTTTCAATAATTTATGAAATATTTAAAAGATGAGTTGGAGGGATTCTGAAAGTACATATCCAAGTGCATTAAAATGAGTGGAGTAGACAATGCCTCGAGCCCATTTTTCATATCCGAAAAATGGGGGAGGGAGGGAAGCCCCAAAACTATTATCCATTCTTGGAATATGGAGGAGGGTTGCGATAGGTTGATAGCCAGCGCAAAACTTTTGTCACTCTTCATGAAATGGATCAAACACACATAAATGTTGGGGCGTTCCCACCTAGCGACGCGCTTCAATTGCGCTGAATCGAGCACAATGGAAGAGTTTGATTCATGTAGCCGACCCCAATTAATTTGGGTCGTTGGCATGCCTCAGCAGTTGGCATCATGTTATTACCTCATCCAGTCACACTGTTAAGGATTGTTTTCATGCCTGTGGAATCATATTTTGGTTGTAGGAAAATTCATTCGATTGCTGTAAAATACTTATTGCAATAGTGTGGTTGCTCAACTCTAGGTTGATTCTGCAGTTTTATCATGAGAAAGCTGTAATTGATTTGGATGCAGAGTCTGTTCTAGAGGAGAAAATTCGGAGCTCTATTATGAAAGATATCGAAATTGAAGAAAAAAATGAAGCTAATTGAGGATATGACCGATAAGGTCAATGTCCTGGAAACTTCCCTGAGAGATTTAAGGGTATGTATCTCTAATGCAACCTGAAGAATTATTTCTTTGTTTCTATCAATTTCATTACTAAATGCTTGAATAAAATTGATTAAGTTGACTGATCAGTTTTTGAAGGTAAATTCAGGCATCAATTTTTATTTATGCGTTCCATGAAACATGCGCCATTATGTAATCAGATTATATTGCTTGCAGGATGATTCGTCAACTAGCGGGAGCAATTTTCAAAAACTAAGAGAAGATGTATACCTCTTACTTTGTTTTCTCCTTTATTCATATTTTTGGATCTTAATACTTGGTTGTCTTGTGTGTTGTAGAAAACCAACTGTTTATGATCTTGTTTTGACAGTTGAATAATTTTGAAAATTGACAAGTGAATCTTAGGTTGAAGTGCTTTGGGCTACATCAAGAAAGAACAACTTCGATATTCATGTTTTAGAATCTAAACTACAAGATGCCAGTGTCAGGCTGAAAGCTTTTACTTCACAGGTTGAAAAGGTCAGTTTACTGTGTCATCTAATGTTTCTTCTGTACAGGTTTGACAACTTACTTATGTTGATTAGTAAAGCAATATACTGATAGTTTCACTTTCTGTAATCTTTAGAAACCGTAAAGCATCCTAACTTACTACTTGACGTCCATCATAAATAGTATTTACAGAAATTTCTCCACAAAATAACAAGGATGTACCTATTGTGGTTCAGCATCTGATCTAAAAGATAGTTGCTTACTTTTGAAGGACTTAGCAAACACAACTAGTCGTTATCTTATATTTTAGATAACTTTTTATGGTACTAATTTACAGACACTCCTGCATTTCACACTCGCTTAGACTGTTTGGCATTTTTACATGGCTTAGGCTCATGACTATTTCCAGTCCCATATAGTTGAGAACAAGGCATTGGTTGAGTTGAGTTGAGCAGGGTTCATGGATTTTATCAACAATATCTGAAGCACTTTTCTGCTTTCCTTTTTTTTTTTTTTTCTTATTGTATAGAAGATCGTTTCCCTTTCTATTGATATCCTCTAATTTCCTCTATTTTCCTCCTATGTTTCCTTTTCTCTTTAAATGTAGATGACAAATATCGCTACGGAACTGTGGATCCAGATACGTCATCTTGAGCAGGCACTTCAAATCACAGAAGTATTTACGACAAAAATAACCATAAGTTCAATCTTGGATACTTTATTTCAGAAGCTTGATGCATTTATTGTGTTTTATTTCTTTTCCTATCAGAAGAGGATTTTAAAAGCTCGAAGGAGGCGTATATACGCATTTTTGGAGGTATTGATTTTTGACTGCAGAGATTAACATTGCCTAAGAATCAAGGAATATGCTAGATTCTGATTTTGCTAAACTTGTCAAGCTGTGTGGAATTGTGGGTAATGGTGTCTGATGTATCAAAGTTGATTCGTCATATTTTTGCAATCCTGTGCTGTTTGAGCTAAAAACCTTACAAAAATTAAGCAAAATATGCTGGGTGCTTTGAAGTATTCTTAAATATGCGAATGGTTTCTTAAAATATTTCTGCCTTCTAATTTTAAAAATGGTAGTTCAGCGGGGAGCTTGCAAGTTTGATTCCCTGGGTTTTCCTTATGCATGCAATTACAGGGGGGAGGGATCATTGATTTTTACTCTTCCATTATTGTTCAAGGATGAAATACATCTAATACATATTTATACTCAATGTGTTCTGCAGGTTATCAAGGAATCTTTTGGAAGTCATCTTTCAAGAATAATTCTAGTTCTAGATCGTGGACTCTTTGTAGAAGAGTCTCCTTTAAGGACCTACTTATCTCAAGCTTTGGATCAATTTAAAGTAATCTTATCATCCACCAAAAGTTATCATCATAAGGTTTGTGGTTTTCTTCTAGGCTTGATAAAATGAGGATTGTATATATCATTCTAATGTCAACGAAGCAAATGAGAAACCTTCTCTTTCTGTTTTGTAGCTGCAAGAGTTTATCAAACAGAAGATGGAAGGAAATGAACTTACTGCCCCTCTCGCCAACCAGGAAGTGGTGTTTTTTCTGGTACATTAGTCTTACACTTGTATAAAGTCTTCTGTTTTTCAAATGCAAACTTTTGATTATTATTATTTTTTTTTCAAACTTTCAGGCCTCTGCTGCTGTAACCTTTCCAACATTGATGGCTATGAAGTTTCTGTTCGCCGTTATTTAGCCAGTGAGAGGGCATTCATTTTCAGATATAAGAGTTGAAGGGAGGAATGCAAAAAGGGAGGGCGAGAGAGAGATAAGTTGGAACTTGGAACCCCTCGTCGTTCTCCAAAAATTAGAAATACAATTTGAAACACTAATGTATACAGGTGATACGAGCAGCGAATTCAAAATTGCTCAAGTCTGTCATCCAACTTGTTCCATTATTTTTGTTCATCTATAAAGTAATCCATGAATGTAGGTCCTATTGCATGGTATGTCTTGATCCTATGTCTCTTTACTTCCTATTTGAACTTTGTTATTGTATGCATATTGTCAATAGGAGCACCTGCTAGTGAATGCCTTCACGATCTTGTTGATATAGACAATCTTTTTGATGGGAAAAATAACTTTTCTGTTTGATAGGATTGTCTACCAAATAATGATGCAGAGGACTTTGTAAAGTCAGCTGCAGCTGCAGGTTAGTCAATCATCTCTTTACATCTTGAAGATTATCATCGAATGGAAGATTAGGAATCTAATGATGTTGCATTTGGCTTATTATCTGAAAAAGTTAAGTTTCACAAAAGCATTTCTAAAACTCCCAACAACAACAACAACAACAACAACATACCATCAGTCCCAAATTAATTGAGCTCGTCTAATATATATGTTTGATCTATTTTACGAAGAGTGACAAAAGTTTTACGTTGGCTGTCAACCTATCACAACCCTCTTCCCTTCCCCATTTTTCGATATGAAAAATAGGCTTTGGAGTCATTGTTTGTCTGGACTTGGGAACGGCTATATAGCGCATATAATGTTCTACACAGGTGGAGTTATTTTTAAAACTCCCAAACTTTGTAAAAATTTAGGCCTTGTTTGGTTGGTGATTAGTTGGAGGAGTGCGATTCCCTAGAATTTGGCAACTTCCTTTGGTTTGGTTTGCAATTTTGTTATATATCCCGAGAATGGGAGTTTGCGACTTCCTTTCTAGAGGGGAATCGCACTTCTTTGTGGATAAAGAAAGCGTAATTTTTAAGAAGAGCACTTTTTTGGATTAAAAAAAAACCCTTGACTCAACATTCTCTCATTTACAAATTTCTTGGGCATTATAGTCGATCGCAATAATTATTTAATTACCCCAAAGTAGAATGTTGAACCAAACACATAAAATTTTAACTTTGTACTTTTTAAAAAGTAAATAACGTCTAAATTACACTTCTTATTCCTGCATGTGCTTTGGATCCAAGAAGAGTTATTCGAAACTTTTGCCTCGAACTCAAATCTCTCTTCTTCTAAGGGGTTTGGAAACAATAAAAACAGTTCGGATTTGCAACCAAATGCAACTACTCTTGGGATCGAATCATAATTTTTTTTTTTTTTTCATAAGAAAGAAACCACTTGACCCTACCGGGGTTCGAACTCATGAACTCTTACTTCCAAGTCTCATACCAAACCTTTAGGCCACCCAATTGGTTGGGGCCAAATCATAATAGAATACATACTAAATAGTGAATGATTTTGTTGAGACAATCATGAACCATTTTATGCTGGCTTTGTCCTATGACCCTTTTCACGTCTCTAACTACCAATTTAAAGTACTCAGCCCCACCTTTCCAACCAAAAACACTTTTTCAATGATAATAAATTAATAATACAGCATAGGCTCCGCCCCTCACGCCACAAATTGGTTCACTTTCGTGACTAGTGGGGAAAAGCCAAATTGTACTGCTTGGTCCAACTCCAACTCTTCTAATTCAGACCTTGTGAGATATTAATGAAAGAACAACAATTAGATGACCCTCACCAGACAAATTAATCTACTTGCATTAGAGAAACTAAACTAAGTTTTTATGCCTGAAAAAAGGAGCATATAAGCGCGACGAAAGCCTAACTAGGATTACAATTTATAATGTAGTTTGTTGATCATAAGAAGAGTCCCCTCTTTGATATTGCTACCACATGAAAGCAAAAATTGTTCTTTAGTTTAGACAAACTTCAACATTGCACATGCAGTGTGCATGAAAGGCCATTATCACAGTGTTCAAACCCCCTCAATCCCCGGTTAACTGCCCAGCAAAATCTTCTAGAAATGTTTACTCACACCTAACACCATCAAATGTTCTTTATGATCAAGTTTCTAAATTCTTTATTACCAAAAACAGTTGACCCTTCATGCTTGGTTAAATCCATGAAGTTATGTTAGACTTTCCTTGGTTTACATTCTTAAAGAAGCAAAGTTACATTTTTGTGTCTCAACTTAGGTGATTCTTCATCATGGTTTTGTGATGAAATTGTGAGACACATTTATAAAGGACCTTTTTAACTGTTTATTCACATTTTACTTTAGAAGGAAGGGATCTCTTTTTCTTAAAGTGTTGATGATCTTCTATGAAGAAAAACCACAATCATCGCAACGCCCTCGATGTTTGCTTGTCCCTACCAAATAGAAAATTAGTGTTTGAGCTCTATAAATGAACTTGTGTCAGTGTTCCTTCTCACTTCAAATCTAACACTGAATCTCTTCTCATCTCTTCAATGGCTCCCTCTGCAAAACACCTTTCTTTCTTCTTTCTCATTTTCTTCATTTCTTCACTCACTCAAATTCATGCAAGGGAGAGTAAGTTCTTTAGTAAGTTCAACTTTCACCAACACATGAGCACTAGTACCACCACTAGTAGCAACAATGCCAAAACAAAAGTAGTTCCTTTTGGTGGAGAAGAGGAGCCAAGGTTCAGTACTCGAACGGAAGTTCGACTTTCTCCCTCTTCTGCCCCGGCATATCCACCTGATACCTACACCATCACGCCCGCCACATTTGCGAATCCACCTGCCGTTGTGGCGACTCCCCCTGATACCTACGGCAGCATACTAACCCCTACGTATGCGCCTGACATCTATGCCAACTCGCCCACTCCTGCGAGCGCACCTGCCATTTACGCAGAAGCTCCAACTAGTCCTGCATATGCTCCTGACACTGGTTCAAGCCATGGCTTCAAGGAATCCGAGATGGAATTCTCTGAGGACAACTTCAACAGCTACAACAACAACAACGAGGGAAAGACTGAGAATCTTGGTCTAGGTGAAAAAAGATTGATAGGAAATGATGAGATAAGGAGCAACTACAATAGTAAATATGGAGAGATGAACAACGAGGAACTTCGAAACAATTTGTTTGGGAGGAAGCAACAAGGCATGAGTGACACAAGGTCTGTTGAGAATGGTAGGTACTTCTATAATCTTGACAAGGAAACTTATCCAGTTAACAAGTACCAGCCAACAGAGAGAACTGGTGACACCAGCAACAATTTTTATGATGGTGAATACAAGACCCAGCAATTCGATTTGGGTGGCGGAACGCTACGAGAAACTCGCGAGGATAATAACAACTACCATGGCGGCGACAATGTGGTTAGCAGAAGCCAGCCTCGAAGAGAGAAGCAGGGCATGAGTGACACAAGGTTCATGGAGAATGGCAGGTACTTCTATAATCCTAACATGGAAGCAAACCAGCATAATGAGTACCAGCCTAGAGAAAGCATTGGCAATGTTGGAGAACACAAGGCCCAGCAATTTGATGCGATTGATGCGATACTACGAGAAAATGGCGACGACGACGAAGATGAAGAAAACATGGATAATGTGGTTGGCAAGAATCAGGCTCAGCAGATGGAGAGAAAGGGCACGAGTGACACTAGGTTCTTGGAGAATGATAGGTACTTCAATGATCCTAGTAATGTAAACTATAATGCTAATGGAGGGAAACCTGTGGGGGAAGATCATCAAGGTGTTTTTGGATCAACAAGAGGGATGAATTTGAGGAGTGAAGAAAACAAAGGGAATTACTATGTTAACAATGCCGATGAATTCGACAACGCCGAGGAAGAGTACAGGCACCAGGAGGGGAATCCAGAAGAATATCAGCCATAGATTTTGGTGTAAGAACTTGTTGTAGAACAAGATCTAGATTTTCCATGAATTTTCTGTTTCTTTTCTTTTTTTTGATAGTCGTGGGTGTCCAAATCTTTCGCCCCTTTTCCTTCATTTATCTGATTGCTCTCATGACTCGTGCTTGTACGTGAAACTAAGCCATTCTACGCTCATGCGGGCGTTTAACCGAAGGAATTTAGTGTGGCTGCTATGAATTAAACTCAAAATCTCATTTAGAACTTTCTATGATGCTCCCTTTATAGACATCATAAATTGATTTGTAGTTCTAAATTATGATGCTGTTGAACCTATGGATTACTGTTGTAGCCCATTAAACTCTTTTTAAAAACACTTATAATCACTTAAATTGTGTGTTGTTTTGGCAAGTTTTTAGTCTTTGCAAAGAAGCAACTTGGATATATCAATTCATGATGCAATTTGTGATCAGGTTTTCAATAATGAGAATGCTAGCATGCCCAGCAAGGGCATGCAACAAAACATGACATAAAAAGAAAATAAACACAGTTGTACATATTTTCCAATAAATATGTAGCCACATATCATGCTATATGTACTTATAATTCAATATGATATAATCCATGCAAATATTTTTTTTTACTTGAGAAGGAGAAAATAAAGTCTAGATTCTAAAATCGATCCGGATGTCTATCGGCAAAATGGAAGCGAAGTTGCAAAAAACATGCAAATCTCACATGTTGCAATAAGTCTTAGTACATTATTTGCTCTAAGAGGCACCAAAAATCCTCTTTTTTATTGACAAATACATGAAAAAAAAGAAATAAAGCGAAAAAAAAAAGAAAAGGAAATTCGAAACACCACATTAGTTGGATGTTCAATTTTCATGTTTGAAACTACCCTTAATAATCATGGCGAGATTTATTAAACACCCTATTAAGAAAAAAAGAAAGTAGGCATGCATTATTAGCTATGTCAGTCGTCGAATAAAGTTCAACAAGTATAATAACGAAGGATGCAACTTTGCGTTTTTGATAGTAGTCAAACAACTTTAGATCCTTAAGATCAATAACCTAAGACATTAAGGAAAGTAAACGCGCTTCTGACAAAGCAAATCAATGAGTTTATATGAGCTTCTAAATGCAAAATGACAATTCCAAGTAAACAATTAGAGAGAGAAAACAAGTACCACGTTTTCATATATTTCTTTGAAGAGGGAATTATATTCTATCGACTTAACCTTAAAATTGAAAAGGTTTTAAATCCAATATGTATGTTTAAATCTTAAATTTTTTGAAGATTTAGTTATCGTTTGTCCATAATATCTCATCTACCATACGAACTTGATTACGATTGGAAGCTTTACTATAAATTTAAAACTTGCTTAATAAATAATTTCATAAAACACTTGATCATCATGTAGGAGAACACAATTACAATGGACCAGAACATATAGATTATACTTCATAATATTATTTAACACATATCATACATGGTCAAAAGAAACTACAAAAAAGTGTGTTAATCTCAAACGGAAAAAGAATGTATTTTTACTTGGAAGTTGGGTGTCCAAATCTTTCGCCCCTTTTCCTTCATTTATCTGATTGCTCTCATGACTCGAGAGAAACCGAAGGAATTTAGTGTGGCTGCTATGAATTAAACTCAAAATCTCATTTAGAACTTTCTATGATGCTCCCTTTGACATCATAAATTGATTTGTAGTTCTAAATTATGATGCTGTTGAACCTGTTTTGGTGTGTTGTTTTGGCAAGTTTTTAGTCTTTGCAAAGAAGCAACTTGGATATATCTATTCATGATGCAATTTGTGATCAGGTTTTCAATAATGAGAATGCTAGCATGCCCAGCAAGGGCATGCGACAAAGAAACACAGTTGTACATATTTTCCAATAAATATGTACAACTTCAACTTGTTCCTCTCGTGTATGCATTGTTAGTCCAATTTATTTCACCCATAAAGATTAAGCAATAAGATGTTCCTAAATAACAATAACAATATCAAAGCCTCAAATCAATCTTAAATTAATTAGGATTGACTACATGAATCTAACTGGAGTGCTCAATCAACTGTAATCATAAACAATAACAACAACAACAAAGCAAGCAAAAAGAGATAAATGAACACACAAAATTGTTATCGCAGTTCAGACCTCCAGTCCTACATCTGCGAGGTCACGTCAAGGTGTATAATCCACTAAGAGAAAGTGATGTACATATTTATGCAAAGTTCCTAACTAGTGACCCCTCATCTAGCTAGTGAATCCCTCACCAAACTTTGCTACACTACTCACTCCCCTTACAACCAATCCTACACAATACTCAAGTCCCCTTGGTACCCGAGATCCCTTCGGTGAATCGGCTAAGTCCCCTTAGCCTAGTGTGTGTAAATAAAAAAAGCTATCTCTCGAAAACTGTATCTCACAGTAATTTCGAAAATGCTATGCTGAACTGATGTATAACTATTGTGATTACATAAGTATATATAGAAGATCATGCAAGGTCTTGCTTGTAGACGTTTTCTTGTATATCTTCAATCAAAAGAGTTGGCGAATATTTAGTTTTTATCTTTCTTTGTTTGTTGAAAGGAAACACGCCTTGATTGTCATGTGAGTTGTCAACCAAATATCCTCTCTAGGCTAGACGCGGGATGCCAAAGATATTGGCTAGCTGTAGATGAATATGTTAAGAATATTTGTTAAAATTATGGGACGAGTTCTGTACCGTACAGACCAAGTCTCCTTGCATACAACTCGCAAAGTTTAAATCAATTCTTTTTCATATATGAGTATTAGTTGAACAAATAATGACAATAAATATTTTACCTTATCACGTGTCGGACATTTTCAAAAGAAATGTTTAGTCTCACATTGGTTAGAAACTTCAAGTTTAAAGAGTATATATACTCTTGCACTACAGTGTATGTAAAAAGAAAATACAAGTGTTATGCAAAGTGATTCACACGTGCGCGGAGCGGCGCATTTTAGGCGCACTTAGCATGAGGCACGCGCGCGTGTGCGTGTGTGTATATGTGTGCAAGCTAACCATGTGTAAAACTTTTTACCATTAATTTTTACCATTTTCGAGATTAAATGGGTAGTTATTAAATTGACTGAGTGGATGCAATTGAAACTGCTCTCCACTACTCCATTACTGCTCCACTACTCCATTGTTGTTCCACTACCCCATTTTCATTCAATGCTTGAATGAGTGGATGAAGTTGAAACGGTTCCACTGCTCCACTACTCCGTTTTCACTATAACTGGTCATGACCAGTGCTCTATAAGAGAAGAGGCTTGGGGAGGAAGAAATCATATCGAAATTCACCAGCATCTGCTCTTATTTTCATCTTTCACTACTGCAAAGTGAAAGTTGAGCTTACTTCATCGTATCCTTTAGGATATTTGCTGACTCTTGCAGTGTAGAGAACAAAATTTCTTTTAGAAAGTGGCAGTGTTACACGCTTTGAAGTCATTACAAGCCCCCTCTGGTCTTACATCGCGAACTTTAAAATTTCATACCCTAAAATGGGAATATATAGGCCGTTGCTCTTACTTGTATTGAAGTAATCCATCAATCAGCTAACCTTAAAAGTTTCATTACTTTTTATGTTTTTGTCTTTTCAAGGAAAATGGTTTGTTGCCCAGCATGACTGCCATGAGACGCAGATGTTAGTTGCCAGTTGCTTTTCACATCAAGATGCACATGTACATATCTCGATATGTATTGCACAAACATCGACAAATGCGTGTTGATATTGAGGCACTATAGAAAGACTTTCTTCCTAAATGCCTTCAAAATTGCTCAAATGCCCTATCTACCATTCATTCAAACAAATGTTTACCATTTCGTCACTATTTTTCTCTTTGAATATCGAGGGTTGTTACCCCTCCTTTCTTGATACCAACTAAACTTGACGGAGGTAATCAGATGCCCCAACGCTATGACAAGAAAGAAACCAAAGAAATATAATGTAGATAAAACAATTAAAACTCGATCGTCAGAATTATAATGCTCATCTTTGTTAAAATTCCACGCACCTTGGAGGCACATATGCCTCTCTTTGATAATACATTTGTTCACCTTTTTTAATAAGACCCCCACAAACACAATAACACTCATTTAGTAGCAATGAACTTTTATTAACTACAACCGGACGCGTGTGACCTAGTGGTAAGGGCGAAGAAGGAGTTGTGTGAGTTAGACGCACAACCTCAATTTTTGATTCCTCACGAAAGCTAATTGTCGAGCCACTATTGGTCACATTCCGTAATCAAAAGACTCGTGGGACTAGTCAAACAAAGTCTCTAAATACCAATAGTTCCTAAAAAAAAAAAAAAAAAAAAAAAAAGCTTACATTAACTATAATAAAATCAGTAGGTGCTTTTTTTTTTTTTTTTCCTGTAATGAGATAAGGTCTTGAGATCCCCAATCTTGACAAAAGTGAAAAGAGGACAAAACTCTGCTTCAGACCGTTGATGCCCTAAAAGTCAAAGTTTTCAAAATTAACCCCTCTTTAACGGCTACTATTGTCTCAAGCTCCCAACGTTCGCCCCCCTTTCACACAACTACAAACAACTTCACCATCTCCAACGATTTCTCCCAATTCAATCCATTCATTCAACAAACTCACCAAATCCAAACCCACCCATCACTCATCAATGGATTCCACGCCTACCCATCAAACCAAATCGGCTTCGGCTTCGGCTTCTCTCAATCCCCAACTCATCAATTCTGATCAATCCCCCAAGCCAATACCCCTTAGAGACCTCCTAAATGATCTCTCCCCTTCGCCGCATTCCCGAAAGTCGAAAGCCCGCCTCGTCGAGCGGCCCGACACCGCAGAGGAGGCGCTCGAATTGGCGGTCCCCCGCCGGAGATGCAAGAGCAGGGCGTCTCCAATGGCGCTTCCGGGTTGCGGGTCGCCGAGAAATGGGGTTCGGCGGTCGCGGAGGAGGGTGGAGCTAGAGAGTAGGGAGGAGAGGGAGGTGGGTGTTGGGGAAGAGATTGTGGTGATGAAGCCTAGGAGGAAGAAGCTGAGTGGGAGGTCAAGAAAAGAGAAGTTGAGTTTGGTCCCTTCAGTGCCCTCTCCAAGCTTGATATCATCTCCAAGTATGTGTACATTGATTTTCTTGATCAAAGTCTTGGATTCTTCAATTCACTCTAATGTTGGGGTTTAAATGGGTTTTGGGTTAATTCGGACGGGTGTGGCTTAGTGGTGAGGGCGAAGACGGGGTTGTGTGGGTTAGGTGCACGACCTCGGTTTCGATTCCCCATGACAGCCAAACGTCAGGCCACTGGTAGTCTCTTTCTGCAATCCCAGGGCCCGTGGGACTAGTTAGTCTAAGTGTCTCGATACCCATGGTTACTCAACAACAACAACAACATAGCCTCGGTCCCAAATTAACTGGGGTCGGCTACATGGATCAAACTTTTCCATGGTTACTCAAAAGAAAAAAAAAAGAAAAAAAAAAGGGGATTTTGGGTTTTAATTGGTTTTTTGTGTTTTGGATTGAATTGTTTTGTTTGATTGAATTTTGGGGGATTGGTAGATACATGGGAAGATGACAAGAGAAGCTTGGAAAGATTTGGGCAGTTGATATCTGATCTAATAATGTGGAGGGACATGGCGAAATCAAGTCTATGGTTTGGATTTGGGTGTCTTTGTTTCTTGTCTTCATGTTTTGCTAGAGATGTGAAGTGCAGGTTAGTAGTTCTTTTGTTTCTTTTTGTTAATTCAATTGGATTGATTTTTGACTACCTACATTGATCACTTGGTTTGATCTTTCCAGCGTTTTTTCGGTGTTCTCGCAACTGGGTCTTCTGTTGTTGGCCTTATCATTCTTGTATAACTCTCTATCTCAAAGGTCAAGATTAAGATTCTACTGTTACATTTCATTTTCTTTTGTTCCTTGATCACCTATTGTGGTTGCTGATTACTGGTATTGTTGTTTTGTAGAACGAAGAGCGGTTCGATGCATGATTTCACGCTGAAAGAAGACCACATTTTACGTGTAGCGCGCTTAATTCTTCCACCGGCTAATCTTGTTATTGCAAAGAGTATAGAACTCTTCTCCGGCGAGCCATCCACAACTCTCAAAGTAGATAAATAAATAGATAGATGAAATAGTTTCATCAGTTTATTTTCTCTTCAATGTTTGACATAGCTTAAATTGTTTACCTTAACCATTTTTTTGGTTGTAGGTAGCACCCCTTCTCTTGTTTGGAGCTGAGTATGGCCATTTGATTACCTTATGGAGGCTTTGTGCTACTGGTAAGATTGTTTCAATAGTTCAATTTTTTCGAAGTTCTGTAAATTAAGCTTATTGACCTCACTTCATTTGAATTTATTTGATGATCACTTGAACAAATTGAACTTGAGCAGGGTTTTTCTTCTGCTTCACTATCCCCAAGCTCTACTCTTGCTACTCCATGCAAATAAGTAGACAAGGTAAGTTGCATACAACACTTGCCGGCGTAGTGTTCATTAATTTCTTTGAATTGCTTGTGTGATGCAAGTTATTGCATCCTTACAACTACGTCGAAAGCAAAAATGGTATAATTGTATTCTGTCGATCAGTTGACAGCACAAGGGATAAGGTCTGGGAGGCATGGGGAGCTTGCTCTCACAAGAAGGTTGTAGTAGCATCAGCTCTCACAGGCTTTTGGAATCTATCAAGCATTAAAACTCGCATTTTAGCAGGTACTTTTGCGTACATTTCATCGGTTCGCTTCCTATTTGTTGCCATGAATATACTATGTAATTTTCAAGTTCATTAGTGACAGTTTTTTCAACTTGCAGCATTTGTCTTCGTGGTAATAGTTCGATGTTGTCGTCAACACTCGGAAGAGGTTACCGAGGAAGATATACAGAACAAATCGCAACAAGCCTTAGTTGTGGTAGAACAAGGATCACAACTACAGTAATCTCGACTGCTAAATGCAATAAAACCATTTGTCTCTTTCGCTATCGAAAACTAGCTAGTCCTCTACTGATGCTACTGAGTTCTGTAAAATTTTTAGTCTTTGCAACCCTATTCTTTCCTACTTGTAATTACATCTAGTTGCTGCAGAAACGGTATCACTTGGCCACATGTTTGATCATCAGACATGAATTTGACCTCTTTACTCAAGATTCACATTGTTGCAGATCACTTTTTTCTTATAAGAAACCAACTTAATTACATTACCCTCGACCCCAACATGAGTACTATATGACGAGTAGAACGCGCAGAGATTTCGCTATTTTGAAGATGTAAAAATGCACAGTGCAGTGATCCATATCAGATCAAATTATGCAGGTTATGGAGTGACTCCCTTTTCATTGCATTTGGAGCCTGATAAGAGCATTGAGCCTTCATACATTTTTGTTAATGAAAAGCCATGAATTCAACTATTTGCGCCATGCATCGGGATATGTGTCAAATTTATCTCTTCATACACATACTCTTTGTAAATGCCAAGAAAGAAAAATATGCTTAGCGAGTTTTGAGGCACTTTTTTTTTGTGTATGTCTGCATAACTTGGAAAATTTATGCTAGAAGAAGTCACATAGTTACTTGGACAAAACAATGATGACAATCAACAATTTTTGATCTAAACAAAATGACAATCATCAAATAAGCGTGAGTGGAATTGGAGAATTTAAGGAGTGATGGTATCATTTCCCATTTGAAAATCTTCCTAAAACACTTTTGAGAAAGAATGATATAATTAATTGTTGAAGTTTTACAAACTAAAAAAAAAGAGGGCCGCTAAGGGCACCCCACCGTTTCATGAAGGCACCCAGTTAATGTGGGCACTAACCAATTTACCTGGGGCACCAAAAAAATTAGACCCAAAATACCCAAAATACCCCTCGAACAAACCTCTCTCACCCCACCACCCCCACCACCACAACTCCTTGCGAGGATACCCCGAAATCGTCGTTTCCGTCCGTCTCCGTGTGTTTTTTCGTCGTTGTAGGAGGTTTTTGTAGTTTGTAGGCTCGGGGTGTTTGCCGATTTCGTCTTCAAATTAGGGCTCGGTTCTAGTTTTTCATTCACACACTCAAGTCGAGAAATCGATCGTTTGAATGTACGTTGGTAGTCTAATTAAGTTGCATTTGATAGAGTAGTTGTTATGTTTGTGTGGCGGTGCATTCAATGATTCATTTATTGGGCGTTCGTGGTTCTCGCCACACAAAGCCGAGATTTTGTTTATAGCTCGCCAAGCATGGCCGAGACGAGGGGAAATTTTTTAGAACTCGTGGTTCTCGGCGTACATGCTAGAATAGTTTACACGCTCTCGCAACGAATGGCCGAAAGTAATTGTGTTATCTCGGTCACCACTTCACGAGAGTAACCATTAGTATATAGTTTATGTCCTGTTGGTTGATGTACTACCGAGAATGTAGAATAGCTCTCGGTTGTCCATAACCGACACTTTTATTGTCGTATCGGCCACCACTTCACGAGAGTCCTCGGTGGATGTTGACCGAGACGTTTTCATAACTCTCGGTCCTGCGAGGCCGAATCAATCGCGCCCGTGAAAAAACGTCTGAAAATTTGAGAAACCCTACGTTGACAAAAAACAGTTCCTTCAAACCATCATATGGTTGTCAAACATTGTTACATCGTCGTTTGATGATGTCAATCCGCAAGAATCGATAAACGGTCGCCAAACGCAATGTTGATTTATGGTTCAAGCTTGGTGGTGGGGTACCCCGTTTTCTTTGTCAAAATGGTTTGTAGGGTTTGAATCAATATATATACAGGGGCAAAATAGTCTTTTCATTTTTGCTGGAATTTTTACAAAAAATTTGGGTGCCTTCATGAAACGGTGGGGTGCCCTTAGCGGCCCTAAAAAAAATAACTTTTATTTGTTTGTTGTGACAATTATTACAATTTTCTAATTTATCATTTTATATTAATACAATTTTGATGCACTCGTAACTAATGCATGCAAGATTAGAGATTACCTGCAAGCAATGCAACCACTTGTCCGGAATTAGGACCTCTAAAGCTCAACGTTGTCAAAACTTATGACTTAAAGTAGTTCAACAACATTATAACAAAATTTCATAGTTCCAAAAATTTCATGAATATTCTACACAAAATCCTCTCTAATTTGTCACAAATCACTCATGTAATTTAGGTGATAACTAAGAGGGTTGTGGTATGATGGTAATGGTCTCTCCATCTTTAACCAAGGGTTTCGAGTTTAAACCCTGAGAATGAAACTTTAACACTATTGGTCAGATGTTACCGTCGTTAAGGTCCTACTCGACTTGAAGTTTGGGATTAATCGAGGCGAAAGCTCCGACCACTCTAACCTTAGGAAAAAGGAAAATGCTTTTGTAACATCGAAGGGGTGCGTGTAATGTGCGTGTCATTTCTAAATTACAATAGTGTAGTCCAAAAAAAAGGAGTTGTTACATTGACCCACTTTGAGCACCCACTTAGGCGCACCTACTGAGTGAAAGCCGCACGATATACCTCGAGATGTGAGTCGCGCTCGTATCAAACCGGGCTCACAAGTGGGTGCACTTAAGTTGGTGCCCACATCTACCCAAGTAGTACTGAATCCAATCCCCAATCCATCTTTCAATCCTATCCGTCCATCAATATTTAAACCACCATCTCCAACTCATCCCCACCGTGAACACCAAATTTACATCCCAACCCAAAACCCTTCTCTTCACTGCTCCTCCACTTTTTGGTTTCTTCTCATTCTAGGGTTTCTTCATTCGCTAGGGTTTCCATCACCAACAATGTCGCAGCACCAGCAGAAGCCGCAGCACCAACAACAGCAATCCGGATCGAAGCCCGGGATGCGGAAGCCCGTGTTCGTTAAGGTGGATCAGCTCAAGCCGGGGACAAGCGGCCACACCCTCGTCGTCAAGGTCGTCTCCGCCACCACCGTCTTACAGAAGGGCCGCGCCGCCGCCTCCGCCGCCACCCTCCGCCCCACCCGGATCGCCGAGTGCCTCGTTGGGGACGAGACCGGCACGATCGTGTTCACGGCGAGGAATGAGCAAGGTTTGTGGTCTCGTCTGTTAGGGTTTCAGTGTTTTTGTGAATTTGGGGTTCAATGGAACGCTAGTTTTGTGGGTGTTGATCAAGTTTGGATTTTGAACTGCTACTAGTGTGAATCAATTGATGGGACTTTTTGGGTCTCTGTGATTTTGTGAAATTTGGGTGTTCGAAGAAAACCCTAATTTTTGGGTTATAGTGATGAAGTTGAATGTGGCTATGTTGGGACGCATTAATTAGGAGGGATTTAAATGATTGGGAAAGCATACCATCAATTGCACTAAATCGAGCGCAATGGAAGAGTTTGATCCATGTAGCCGACCACAACTAATTTGGGATTGAGGCTATTATGTTTGTTTTGTTGTTGATAAAGTTGAAACTTGACTTGGATGCTAGTTTAGGTTGAATCGAAAGACGAAAGGAGCGGTTTTTCCGAGAGGGGATGCGATTTCATGATTTTCAATGCAAGTGTTTATTTTGCAGAACTTGACATTGTCTTCTTAAATGTTGATAGTAGCTTTGTTTCATTGAATTGGTGACATTAGCTTTTGATGTATAGATTCTTTTTTTTTATTAAGTTGTTATTTATGATTTTCAATGGAAAAGTTTGATCCATGCAGCCGACCCCAATTAATTTGGGACTGAGGCTATGTTGTTGTTTGTGATTTTGTGTCTGTTGAATCCATTGCTGCTCTTCTTTGAAGATATTTTGAATGTAGTCTTTGGTCTATTTATAGGGTCTTCCTTTAATTCTTAGTTCTGTTGAATTAGTTTTCTTTGTTAATGTATTCTACTAATGGTGCTTAGTTTGTCAGTTGTTACTTACTCCCAAGGTTCCGAGTTTCGTGGAATCTTTGTTTGCAAAGTTACATAATCTGAAATGTCTATAGCTGGATATGTGAAGGAAGGTTTTGTAAAGGGTTTTTGGATTTCCTTTTGCTACATGCGTCGAAATACTTAAAGCTTGAAAACAATTTGGCAGTCCCCTTTCTTTCTTTATTTTGGGCCCTTCTCACCTGGTCCATGGCGCCAACTGCCCTGACTAGTCCAGATCAACTATTTATAGGGGTCCCATAAGTGTTTATGCCAACATGATTTTTTCATACCTAGAGCTCGAACTTGAGATCTTTTGATTAAGGATCAGCCGTTGTTGGTTATATCCGTTACTTTACCACTTGACTTCTCCGCTTTGTAGTTCAAAGAGGATAATTGTAGCGTGTGTGGATTGTTTGCAAATGTTCAAGCTATAGACTTGTAATGTCCATGACCTTTATTCTTACTTGAACTGGTTATATGGCAGTTTATGCTCTAGGAATGTGGAATTTATGTATGTTGTTTCATGTCATGACTAAAACTTATGTCTGCATCTTTGGCAGTTGACCTGATGAAGCCAGGCGCAACAGTGATTTTGCGGAATGCAAAGATTGACATGTTCAAGGGATCTATGAGATTGGCAGTTGACAAATGGGGTCGCATTGAAGTTGCGGAGCCAGCAAAGTTTACAGTCAAAGAGGACAACAATCTCTCACTCGTTGAGTATGAGCTGGTGAATGTTGTCGAAGAATGAAACCCCAGGTTTGCAGCAACTTATAACATTTGAGAAAGAAGAGTCGAAGACCATTGGTGGATGTTTTGAAGGCAATGTGATTATTACTTTATTCGCGTCATGATCCTTAACGTTACTATGGAGATGTTGAAGTTAATGGAATTGGAAAATAGTTTGGGATTGGTATATGAATCTCTCATCAAAGCGGATCCTGCTGTGGAGTAGACCTTGGTCAACAGGACAGGTGAAGTGTTCCCTCTCCATTACTGAAGAAATGGAGGACTAGAGAGGCTATCTATTAAAAATAACTTAAAAAAAAATGTGATTTTGTTACATGTGAAGAAGGGCCAATCAATTGTTCCTTTCAACATGACCTTGAACTTTGGTGTTTATATTTTATAGCAAAGTATTTATATTGTCCTAGTGACCATCTTCTCTTGTTTGGTTATATACTGCAATTGTCTTTGATTTTTTTTTTTTTTTGCTACCTCGCTTGGTTGCATTGGATTCTACTTTCTGCACCTGCTGAGAAGATTACCATCAATTTAGATGAGAAGTTAAACTTCAGCTACTAAAACTTTTTTTCTTGGTTTTCCAGCCTTATTTGATTTAAAAAAAAAAATGTTTTATAGGAAAAGAATATTTTTTTAAGAAAGTTTTTTGGAGTAAGTTTTCATAAGAAAATTTTCCTACGTGTGTTTGATTGCACATATAAGGCCCTGTTTGATTATAAAGAAAATGTTCCATATGAAAAGAACATTTTTTTAAGAAAATTTTCCTATATGTGTTTGATTGCACGTATAAAAGTTTTTTCCCTTGAAACTCACCAACAACAAGTTTTAAAATAAATATGAAAACTTACCATATATATTAAATATATTAATTTTATATTTAAAATATAAATTTAATGTATCTTAAGATGAAAACTAACATTTTTTTAATAGAAAACTCAATTTGCCCACCATAATATGTGAGAAAATATATAGGTCTTAATATGAAAAATTGGTAATTGTAAGAAAATATTCCGCGATAAAATTTTGGATATCAAACGCATGAAAATGTTATTTTCCCACGGAGTTTGTCATTTTTCTTGAAACATTTTCCTTTTCCGTCCAATCAAACATGACCTATGAGTTTTTCCCTCAAAAGTCAAAACTACTATCCAACAATAAGTTTTGAAATAAATATGAAAACTTAACTTATATATTAAATATATTAATTTTTATATTTAAAATATAAGTTTAATGTGTCTCAATATGGAAACTCATTTTCTCAAAAGAAAACTTAATTTGCCCACCATAATACGTATACAAGTCTTAATATGAAAAATTGAAAATTGTGAAAAATTGTTTCGTGAAAAAACTTTAGCTATCAAACGCAAGAAAATGTCAATTTTTTCATTGAATTTATCATTTTCCAGGGCCTTAGTATGAAATCTAAAATGTGCTAATGATATATATTTTTTTTTTGGATTATGCATTGAACACTGGATGGTTTCCTGTAGGGTAGCTCCTAGACTTGATAATTTAACAATTGAGTCTCTTGCCACTTTACACAGCTACTATATGATAATGTTTTGTTTCGTCAAGAACTATCATGAATGATTTGAGCAATGGTGAACTTCTTGAGATCTGAGAGTCAATGCAGGCTCCAGAGGACATTTATTGAGATCAGGTCCCAAAAGATAGTTGTAGAAATTCACTGCATATTTCTTTGTTTCATCATTCTTTTGATCTGAGTCAATAAATTCATTTTTCTTTCCAGTAACAAAAAGGCATGATAAAGAAACCATTGTTCATCCTCAAACACACACATGCACTGAGCAGTGCCATTCAGAATGACAATGACTCATTCTTAAACTCAAGAGAACAGGAACTGCTATCTATTAGATCTTGTGTGCTAATAAGTCCAATCAACAAGATCAGCCACTACACCATAGTTAAGACTAAGGAAGAAAAAAATCGAAAATAAGAAGTCAGTATTGACTGCAAAATGTTTTAACAGAGATCCAATCTTCAGCTTATTAAGTACATATTTCAGCTCTGAAACAACATTTAACAAAGAATGCCTCAATAAAAACTCACAAATCTGCTGAAATCCAGAGAAACTATCACCATTGCACCGCACGCAACAACTACATGTCAATGTCATCCATCTACAATAGAATAAAGAAGAATATGTAGGAGATTGTTGAGGAATCAATTTTCAAAAGTCATAAGCAGCAAGAAATCATCTTACTGTGTACTATACAGTGTTCTAAGGTTCACAGTTTTCAAGCAAAACAAGCAAATAAGAAGCAGCAGAAATAGGTTTTCAGGAGGAATTACAAAAGTCATTCTCACAGGCATATCTCATAGAGTCACATAGAACACATTTTATTTGTTTTCTCTTCCTCTTTAAGCATGCAAACAATATTGGAAGAGCAACATCAAATGTCAAAATGTGAGCTGCTAAACCTAAGTATTCATCCATTTTGCCCTTTGTGATTTTAACTTACACGCTATTACAGGACGGAGGCTTTACATACTAAAAATCTTTTGAGTTCGATCTGTAAGTACCCTAACAAAAAGAAAGTTCACTTGTAAGGTCATCAAGCATCAGAAGTTCTCTCATCTTTTAATATTTTTTTTCAAGCTCCCTATACCCTAGTAGGTAGGGTAAAAAACCAAGCTAAATGAGAGTGGGTGAGGCGAAATAATATAAAATGACTGAGCAATAAATGAGTCTAATCTCTTCCTAGATTTTAAATTTTCTGTATATATAATTTTTTTTTGATAAGTATATGTATAATATTAACTTTCAAAGAAATTGCCACAAATAAATAGCAATAGCACCAGTAGGACTTTGAAATAGGATCATCAGGAATAAACATACACTTTAACCTCTCATGGGTTAACAGTGCACATAGCACAGAGAAGTTGTGGCTTGTGAGGATGAATGGTCCAATCGCACTTCATAGAGCACAAAGAAAGACTAAATTATTTAAATGCTACCAGTTCATGAAGGCTCTAGAAGAAAGATCCAAAAAAAAAAAAAAAAAAAAAAAAAACTCTTTCACGGTTTCACCCCAATGAATGCATCTGGTTTTTATCAGAAATAGATGTCTTACAATGCAGAGAGGATTGTGCAAAAACTTTGCTCGAAACCAGTGGAGATTCATCATACGTCATCATTGAGAGCTGATTAAATACAAAATATCAGTATGCTTCTTAGGGTATCTACTAGCATTGAGATTCAGAAATGGGGAAAAGATTAAAATATAAAAGAAAAAAGGCCATCGCTAATTGCATCAAGACTTTCTAGTACAACTTTTACATTAAATGGCTTGATGAAGACAATGTGCACAACAAGATCCAGAGAATATGCAAGCATAAACTAGTGAAATCACAAAGTTATCAACTAGGTCATTTAGATGTGCATCTCAAAGAAACCAACTCAGCTCGTGCCATCTTATTCAATACTTCAAACTTATCAGCTGTCACTTTCTTAAATTCCAGGAAGATGCTAGTTAAAACTTTGCTTGAATCCACATTGCATTCATCACACGTCATCAAGGCAAGCTGATTAAACACAACAAATCAGCGAGAGTTAATATAACAAACAAGCTTAAAATGTTAATGGACTTAATGTCAAGAGCTTTAATAAACTCATCCAGAGCTCCCTTAACATTTCACAATCAGAGTTACTTTTTCATTATTCTTGATCATCTCGAAAACACACAAATCCTGAAAAGTGGTCCATGATTGCCAAGCGTGGAATATTTTCGAACACAAAACAGATTGCTCCCACAAAATTCCAAGATAGTTTAACTAGTCTATTCAAAATTGTTTAATACAAGGCACAATTATTCATCTTTCCCTCTATGAAGTCCTCTTCACAGTCTACTGAAGAGACTAAAGAGAGTTTTCACTCACAAATTAAAATCTTTGAAAATAAATGAATTCCAAGTCAATCCATCACTGCTCTCCCTTCATCTAGTGTCATCATGGCCTACAAGAGGAAAAAGAGTTTGCACTATTCTATCAAACAAAATTACATGAGTTGGAGTAACAGAAAACCACCTTCCATATAACAGATAAAATTGTAGAACAAAATAATTGAAACTAGTTTTGCAGATCTGAATCTCTACATGAGGAAGAGGATGTTATCAACAGCTGGATAATCACGTAATGCTATCTGCAACACCATGCATCATCAACCACAAATAGATCAACAGATTTATTTTTTTTTATTAATTTTCTTACAAATAAAATAATGGGTGAATGCATGTATATATGTAACATAAATTCCAGACAACAAAACAAAGGATCCTTTTCAGTCGTCACTTTAAAGAGACAATCCACTGGCTTTTTCACCTATCCCAATGGCCAGTTTTTGCCACCAAGAGCAGAGGTGAAAAAAGATTATCAACCATCAGCACCGCATTTTGCCTTAGATCAGTTTTTGTACTATTTCCAAAACCAAGTCAGAATCAAATAACTATTTGCTTACATACAAGTTCTTATAGCTTTGAGATCCTAGAATCGAATTGTCATGTTTGACCTACTATACTGTCCTTTCAGACATCTAAATAATTTTCTCGAAGGAAATATGTATTTCACAGCTTCTTTAATTTTTTTTAATAAGAAAGAATTTACGACTTGCCTTCACTGAGGCTCGAACCCCCACCTCTTACACAAGATGCCCCACACCATACCAATGAGCTACCCATTTGGTCAGGTTCACAGCTTCTCTAATTTTAATTAACCAATAGGAAGACACAGTATGAAATTCCAAGAACTAGGGGAAAATATTTATCCTATCTAAGAAAAATGTTCGAGTACTAAGCTTTTTATGGTATTCAGATGTTTCTTCAAGGAGCATATGTTAACCTTCGACTATTGAAATGGTCTGTTTTTGGTCTAGGTTTAGTCATTATATAGTTCGATTTGGTTTAAAATCTTGCGAACGCAAAGATTTGGCTAGCGAATTAGTGCCAATACATGCAAAATGCAAGCAGACCATGTAAAGTTTCACTTCACCAACTACTTCAAAGCAGAGGCTATGAGAAACCCATTACTCGACCGAACAACCGAAACCACACATCCAAAACAACAGCTCGAAGTTCTGCAAACACATCATTCTCAAACAAACACAACACCAAATTCACGTAATAGACGAAAACTGACGCCAATTGCATACCAAAACCAATAAATTAATAACCTTTCCATTACAGATTGAAACCACAACTAAAACAATCAAAAACAAATCCACAACAAAAGAGCAAAACCTAGAGAAGATCAAATTACCTTCCGGAAGCCAACCGCATCCAACGCGAGACACCGAGAGCATCGAAGTCAGCAATGCCGAAGCCGTCGCGGTGTGAAACGGCATCAAAGACTCAACACAGAAACTCATCTCAACAGGAGACCTTCACCGATCAATCCACAACAACAAGAGAAACACATCACAAACACGAATTGACGAATGCACAGAAATCATCAACTATTCAACGAAAACGGAGATTCGAAGAAGATTCGGAACCTGAAAATGCGATTTCCGAGAGGCTTCTGCGAGCGCAGACGAAATGGCGAGAATGGCGAGCGAGCGGCCTTGGCTTCCGTGGCGAGCTTCGCCGCGGCGTTGCGAAGCGGAGACGAGCGGAGAATGGATCTCGTGAAGGAGGAGGCGATCGCCATGGCTGGAAAACGAGCTTTCAATTTTTGGGGTTTTAGGGTTTTAGCGAACTGCGAAACATAGAAGAAGAAGAAGAAGAAGAAGAAGAGTTCAGGTGTGAAGCGGGAGTAGCGTATCTTTTTAGAGAATTGCTACAATGAAGTCACACCTCAACGCACACCTTCGCCCACAAGGAGCCGTTGCAGGTCGAGGTCACGTGGAGAGCTCTTGTGGACCAATGTATCTTGAAGTGTGACTTATACGTTGTCATTCTAGTATTTTCCATCATTTTATATCGAACAGTCATGATTTACTCACGACTGTCACAATAATTAAGCTTTTTTTTGACAAAAAACTTTTTGAAAACAAAGATAAGTTTTTTAAAAAATGTTTTTTTTTTACCAAAAAAAAAATATTGATCATATTGATTTTTCGGGTATGTTTACTAGTTCAAAAATAGGGCCGCTCAATCCCACGCTGCCATATTGCCGTTGTTGTTGTCGTAAGTCGAAGCGATATCGACAATCACAACCAAATTTGAATATGCATATGAGGAGTTTATATTTGTATAAAAAAGAAACCAATTTTGAATATTTATATATATACATTGGTTTCAACCTTCAACTCTCTTTTCTAAACTAACTAACATTAACTAACCTAACCAATTAACCTAATAACTAACTAACTAACTAACTAACTAACTAACTAACTAACTAACTAACTAACTAACTAACTAACTAACTAACTAACTAACTAACTAACTAACTAAACTAAACTAACAAACCTTAACTAATCAAACCAAACCAAACTAACTAAATAACTAACTAACCTTAACTAACTAAATAACTAAGTAACTAACTTAACTTAACTAACTAACTAACTAACCAAAGTAAACTAAACTAACTAATCTTAACTAACCTAACCAAACTAAACTTATTAACAAACTAAACTTATTAACAAACTAAACTAACTAACCTTAACTAACTTAACTTAACTAACCTTAACTAACTAACATTAACTAACCAAACTAAACTAAACTAACTAACCTTAACTAACCTAACCAAACTAAACTAACTAACTAACTAACTAACTAACTAAACTAAACTAAATTAAGTAACCTTAAGTAACCAAACCAAACCAAACTAAACTAAGTAAAAAACTAAACTAAACTAAACTAACTAACCTAACTAAACTAACCAAACCAAACTAAACTAACTAACTAACCTTAACCAAAGTAAACTAACTAACCTTAACTAACATAACCAAACTAAAGTAACTAACAAACTAAAGTAAGTAACCTTAACTAACTAAACTAACTAACTAACTAAGTAACTAACTAACTAAGTGACTAACTAACTAACTAACTAAAATAAACTAAACTAACTAACCTAAACTAACCTAACAAAACCAAACTAAACTAAGTAACTAACTAACCTCAACTAAACTAACTAACTAACTAACTAACATAACGAAACTAAACTAACTAACAAACTAAACTAACTAACCTTAACTAACCAAACCACCTAACAATACAAACTAAGTAAACTAAAATAACTAACTTAACTAGCTTAATTGCAAACTAAACATACTAACTAAATGGAACTAACCAAACTAAACTAACTAACATTAACTAACCTAACTAACCTTAACTAACCTTAACTAACCTAACCACCTAAACAATACAAACTTAGTAAAGTAAAATAACTAACTTAACTAACTAAACAAACAACCAAAAATGATCCACGTTAACCACCAAACGAAACTAAACAAACATAACCTCAACACCTAAACTAAACTAACTTAACTAACTAACCTAATTAACATAACCAAACTAAAGTAACTTAACCTAACCACCGACACCTAACTAACTAAGCTAACCACTTAAGTTAAATTAAACATATAACCTAAACTAACTTAACAAACTAAACTAACTATTGAAGAGTAATCAAATCTACGACATTATAATAATATGGAAAACATGAGAACTAAGTTTATTCAATGAGAAGGTTGAATACACGTACTTCGTGAACCCAAAATATAAGTTATTTACAAATCACCATGACATCAAGTAAACTCATCATGCATGTCTATTTCGGCGGTTCCGTTGACGTTGTTGCTCGGTGATGCAAACCGGACGTACTCTTTGTCTAGTTGGACGATGTGTTTGTACATCCGGTTGTGGTTGTTGAGGTAGCTGTCTTGCGATGAATCACGTCGAGTAGATTGATGTGTTTCCTCTTGTTCTTGACTCGACTCACCTCCTCCTGATCGATGCTACCAAAAATAGGAGGTGGAACCATCCCGAAATACGCTTCCCGCATGGGGTTGGGGAATGGAACATGAGGTCGCGGCATGGTCAACAAGTTCATGAATGAAGGGTCTCCACTATACGCCATATTGTAATTATATGGAGTAGGAGCATATGGACTAGGCATGTATGGAGGCAAGATGATGGATACGTTTGATGATGAGGCATTCCATGGTCCAGATATGAAGACGAAGGCCCAGTGCGTAAGGATCAAAATGGTAAGGAGGAAGATTCACGCTCGGTGGCCCGGGTACAAACATTTGAGGTTCGGTCAGTGGAAGATGCAAGAATGTACCCATGAGAAGAATGACTACTCTCGCCAACATTCTCTCGTTCTACTCACTCTCGAACGAGATGAACGTGCTTTGGAGGAGAACGTCTCGCTACTCTCTGCAGCAATCTCGCCCGAGTAGATGGACGTGGTGGACGAGACGTCCCGGTGCGTTCCCGCACGCTCTCGGTCGTGTTCGTCTCTTTCTCACCTCTATGTTTGGTTCGCCCGATCGTCTTCTTCATCTTCTTGTTCATTATCCTCATCTATGTCTTGTTGGACGTCAATTCCGTCATGCGAAAGATTAGACCTTTGTCTTTCATCTTCGTCCAAAATTTTAATCCCTTCATCAAGGGCGCAAGACCTTGCTCGTACCCATCCTCAATAAACACACGCCTAAGTCGATGCGAAGAAGTTACGCCGATATACAAAAAATAAGAGCTCAAATCACGCAATATAAAATATTAAATGTTCGAGGAAAAGTAAGAGTTAGAAGATTACCGAGTAGTCACGTAACGCCCCGTCGTGTCCTATGAATCTCCTAGTGACCGATCGATACCACGTCATGTAGTCTTGATGGTCATGCCCTTCATTCAATGCCGCTGTCGCAATGGTGTCCCCACGATTTTCCCACATGTTTATGTAGCTTGCGTGAAAAGTCACCCAATTTTCATGATGATGTCCACGCAATTCGACGCGGTGCAGTTGTGCGTCGTAAGCACAATTAGGTGGCACTACTTGTACCATGTCGAATTGTCTCATGACCCTTTCTGGTCGATGCCACTCCACAATGTGGAAACAAATAAGGGGACACGTCGAGAGCCAACTGTCGTGACCATTTGTACAAGACTTCGGGAAGAGACCCCATGAGTTCATTATATGGTACCCCATGAGTTCATTATATGGTTGCCACACCACATCATCCTCATGCCTCGAGAGTCGAGTGCCTCACGGTATGCCGATACGACGTGCATCGCATTTTGTGAAACCGAAAATGCATCGAGCCATCTCGTGTAGGAAACAATAAGTTAAGATAAATGAACATGGACAAGAATTATTTGCAAAGTAATGACAAATCGACTTTAATACCTCGTGTCCGAGTGGAACGTCCATAAGCATGTTTTGGTCATCCACCGTTCGCGTTAAGCTCTAGATACACGCAGACGCCGCGGTGCTATGAATGGAAATATGTCCCATGCCCACGCTTGTACAAGAATTGAGGCGCCAAAGAACCTCATGTGCCCTGCGCGAGATCCGCGACACAACTCCCCGTACAAATAAGTCAAACATGCACTCCCCAACTATATTGGCCTCGCTACTTGGAAATCCTCCAAAGAAAGGTAGGAACATCAAATGTACAAATCGATTGGACTTGTCGGTGCGAAAAGACAACCACCGATGAGTTGTAGTATGTACGATCGAACGTAACGTTGGACCGACTCGTCATCGCTTTCATCATCTATTGCTTTGGAACGTTACGCTCAAGCCAATCGATCTTAAGTTTACAACCAACGATGTCATCTCCACCAGAGTTCGTCCAAGTAGCCTCTCGCAGACATCGCATAGTCTGCGTCTGTCGTTCCCGTCACGTGCATACCTTCAATAGGTAATCCAAGCCGCACTCGCACGTCTTGAGTGTAATTGTGCACTCCCACAATGCATGTGAAATGTATGCGTCTCAGGGCGCCATCTCTCTACAAACGCAAGAATCAAAGCCCAATCAAGGCCGAAAAATGCTACCCGGATATCCCATGAACCCACTGGAACGAAGATATGGGATCATCCTAGAATGATATCGCATCGTTCGATCAACGACCCCACGTCTTCGACGTACGCGCATTGTTTCGTAAACCTTGGAATTGATAATGTATTAATGTATGTTTTTGATACAATATTGTCGTAAATATGACGCATTCATGTAAATTGGCCTTACCTCGCCCTCCAGGTTCGCGTCGATCTGTGAGTAGATTGGAGTTCCAAGAGTGATGGATCTCAAGGTCCTGGATCCATTGCAAGACAACTACTTGTTTCTTCCGGTTTTCCGCCGCAACGTAATATTCCCGCAATAACCTTGTATTTTCGTTATTTTAGAACACAAAAATTGTAATTAATCGCCTACTAAAATTTGTAGATGTGTTCATGAAACTTACGGGGATCGAACGAATTCAAAGTCTAAATGAGCTTAGTCTACTATATTGTTAAGTTCAACCGAAATGCTTAACAAAGAAAATTATAAAACTAAGAAAATTATAAACTCGTTATATTGTTAACCTAACCTAAACTAACTAAACTACCTTAAACAAACGTAATTAACTAAACATACCTCCTCCTTCGGTAAATTAACTAAAATACCTCAAACTAACTTAATTAACTAAACTTAATTCACTAAACTAAATTAACTAAACATAATTAACTATACCAACTTAACTAAACTTAATTAAGTAAACTAACTTAAACAAACATAATTAACCAAACTAACTTAAACAAACTCACTAAACTAAACTAACGTAAACAAACATGTACCCACTCCACAATGAAAACTAACTTAATCAAACTTAATTAACTACCAAACGTCAACTAACTTAAACAAACTTATTAAACAAACTAAACTAACATAAACATACTTATGTGACGGCCCCAAATTCCCAATGCATTTGGGTACGCCCCGCCTTAGACCCGTGCAGTCCCGAGTCGCTTTCTCAATAACTGACGAGCCTAGTCGACCTCAACTTATCGAAATTTTAAGGTTTTTAAGGTTTATGAAAGAGTTATTACGCTTATAATACAAATGGAAGCAAAAATCATATTCTAATCAAATAATGGGAAATAACTCAATCAAGGGAAATTAGGAATCTATATAAATGTGGAAACCCCTAAGACAACCATATCCAAGTCAACAAAATGAAATTATGGAAATCACCTCAAACCTAGTTCCCGCTCCAAAACAACCATATACGTATATACATAAACGTCATACAAAAAGGATAGGTACGAGCCTACATCTCTGGTACCTCACGTCCAACCGCTTTCACAAAAGTCTCCTAGACACGGTCCCTTGCCCCTACGCTCTCCGTCTTATCGCACCCACCGTCACAAACTAGACGGTGAGCAACCGAGAGAAATTGAAAGTAAAGCCGAAGAATATAACAAGAATTCATGAAACGACAAACAAGACAACCTAAATATCATGCGGTACCGAAATGCAGAATATAAATAAGCAAGAATGCATGATAGACATCGGAAATGATAGCAATCGAAACATGCGTGTTCTACGAGTCAAGAGAGGCAATAAGTAGTCCATATTCCACAACAATACCACAACAATCCACAACCATCCACAACAATCCAAGACATGGTATCACACAATCACTAGGGGTGGTCAAACACTCGTGCACTCGAGTGCCCGCGTTTATCCTTTCTAGTGCAGCCGCATGTACCTTCGAGACGTACTTATGCCAAGAACACACATACAAGAACATAGAATGGAATGCCAATGATGGGATAATAACGAACACAAGAAAAGTGAAAATGAATCTCATGATATCTTCTTAGTCGGCTTACTAACGTACAAATGCTTTTTAAGGCAAGTGTACTTACCCGAGATTATCGTAATCCACGTAAAACTCCCGCGACTCCTAACGCGTATCCTCAAGTTTCCCGTTACCCGACAAGGTCGAAAACTCGTGTTATTAGGTCGAGTCATTCACTAACACTTAGGTTTAAACTTATCATTATTTCCAATGTTTTGAATGGCTCTGACGGTCATACATTTTAATAAATAAAAGAAGACACTCTCTCTCGGGTTTTGAAGACAAACTACGTATTCGTTTCATCGCGAGTCATAGGCTCGGCTCGATCGTATGCGGGTCACGTCATGGTCTCGCGGACCGGCAACATGATCACGACGTCATAGCCATTCATCGCCACGCGACGTTTGAATAGCAACTATATATTTTTTCGACTCGACGATGGCATCACACGAACTAATTCCAAAAGCCTTACGTCCGTTTGTTTCGACTTAGCCGAGGATTGCTAGACGTCAACTAATATTAAGTGAGACCTCGACAACCTTTAATGATCGTGGTTCGACCGGTAGGACCGCCGGCGATGGTGGTTTCCGGCGAGCCTCCAACGTACACATCACATGAAATATCGATTCCTTTGCACCTATAAAACCGTTTTTGGCCACTTTTAGGGTTGTGGGACCCACATACGAGTTTTGGTGGGGTCCCCGACACGTTCCGGTCCCGGTGGTCCGCGGTGGCGGCGCCATGATGAGGGCCTTTTTCCGGCGAGAGGGTCAACACCTAGCAAACCGAGTTTGTTGTATGTATACAACAAGTACTTTGCATGGGCCATGCGGGGGTGGTTCCGGACGTCTTGGACTCCGTGGGTCTCCTGAGGTCGCCCACGGCCGGTCCTCGTCACGCAACCACATGCACACGTAACAAGTGTGACGAACAACAACAAAAACAAAGAGAAATGAAGAGAAACGCGAGCCGAGAGGAGAGCAAACCGTGAGGAGAGGGAGAGAGGGTCGAGTGCTCACGGGAGAGAGAGAGTGTGTGAGACCTCCGGCGACCTTCCTCGCCACCACGGACCTCCGACGACGGCTTGGTCTCGCCAACCGAATGGTGAGCGAACCTAGAGAGAGAGAGAGCCCGTGAGAGAAGTGAAACGCGAGAGAGAGAGAAAAACCGAGGTGAGAGTGTTACCTCCGGCTGGCGGCCTCCTCCGGCGTCCCTGGTCCGGTCACCGGCGAGAGCAGAGGCGGCGGTGAGCTGAGGGAGAGAGAGGCCGTGAGTGAGAGAGGTTTGAAGCCGAGATGAGTGGGAGAGAGTTGACCGAGAGGGATGTGTGAGAGTGATTGAAACCGTGAGTGAGTGAGAAGAAAGATCGGGAGGAGAGAGAGAGAGTGATGAGAGTGTGACGTGAATGAGTGGGAGTGTGAGGTGTGAGTGATGGGAGTGGGTGGGGTGGTTGGTTTTTTGTTTGAAATTCAAACCAATATGGTGAGGTGTGTCCTAGGTGTGCCTTACCCACCCACAAGTCCCCAACCTTAACCCCTGGGTTCCCGGACTCACCTTACCTCATCGACCCGTATTTTTCTCCGTCACGTGCACACTTTTACTGTATTTCCTCCCCCGGTTACCTAGGCGAGAACTCACGCATAAACAAAAAGGAAATCGCTCGAGTGGCTCGTGACACGCATTTAATCCATAATGCTATTACACATATAAAAAATCGTAAAATTACCTCTGTCGACTCCCAAGGTTCGAAATACCGTCCAGTATCGCGTGGCCGGGTCACGATCCTGACACGTGTCACATAAGTCGTGTTAGAAATCGAGAGATGTTACAGTCTCCCCCACTTATTAGAATTTCGACCCCGAAATTTACTAATAAGTAAACTAAACTTCGACTCACCTAATCAAATAGATAGGGAAGTGCTCTCGCATGTATGACTCTAGTTCCCAAGTTAACTCCTCGTCCCCGTGGAATTGCCATTTCACGAGAACGGAAGGGATTTCCTTGTTCCTCAATATCTTGACTTTACTGGCCGACAATTTGAATTGGCTGTTCCTCGTACGTGGCATCGTCTTGCAATTCGATCTGACTCAGGTCCACGGTAGGTCGTCGCCCTCCGCCTGACTTATCTAGTCGAAGCATGGAAATGTGAAATACTGGGTGAACACCGACGAGCGCTGGCGGTAACTCTAACCGGTAAGCAAGCTTACCGACCCTCTTCACAACTTTGAAGGGACCGATAAATCTAGGAGCAAGCTTCCCTTTGATTCCGAATCGTTTGTGACCCTTCAGAGGCGAGACTTTCGTATACATAGTCCCCCACGTCGTATTGAAGCTCATCGTGATATCGATCATAGTATTTCTTTTGCCGCTCTTGAGCACTCTTAAGCCTCGACGGATCTCGCCGTGCCTTCTCGGTGTGATCAACAATCAGCCTCAGGACCAACGGTCACAACATCCTCTCGTCTCACCTCAAGAAGGAAGGTGATCTACAAGGCTCGCCATAGAGCGCCTCAAACGGTGCCATACCGATACTTGCCTCGATAACCGTTGTTGTAAGCAAACTCGCACAAATGAAGATACTCTTCCCACGACCCGCCGTATTCCAAAACACACATCCCGAGCATGTCTTCCAACACCTCGTATCAACCTCTCTGACCGTCCGTCCGTCTCGTGGATGGAACGCCGTACTCAACTCTAGTCCTCAGTGCCGAATCGAGCTCGCATGCTCGCCACAATAACGAAGTAAACTCGCGCTCCTCGATCCGACACGATTGACAACGGAACTCCGTGTAGTCCGACAATCTCACGCTCGTAGAAGAATGCTCATCATTCAACTCGGTGTGTAGTGGATACGGGTATGAAATGAGCGATTTCGTCAATCGATCCACAATTACCCGAGATGCTATCATGGCCACGAGGAGATCGGGGCAAGCCACCGACAAAATCCATAGCAATGTGCTCCCACTTCCATCGAGGAATAGGTAGGGGCGCGCAAAGAATCCTCCAGCCGTCGATGCTCGCTTTCACATCGCCGGCATATCTCGCACGCTCTAATGAATTCGACACATCGATTTCATCCCCGTCCACCAAAAGAGACGTCGCATGTCGATACATCTTGGTTCGACCGGATGCACGAAAATCGAGAACGGTGAGCCTCCCGGAGTATCTCTGGTGCGTAAGTCACCGCCAATGGAATCCACATCGCCCACGATACCTCAAACAAGAGTCCGTCGACCGACTCCAACTGGATGTTCAACTCGTCGCCATCTTGCTTGAATTGTTGGTACGATTCATCGCCTTGTCGTCCCTCGAGAACAAGCCGAGTGAAACGGTGCCGCAACCTCATCTCGACCACAAATCAGATCCCGGTAGTCCCCGCACGTCCGCCGAACTCCTCAACTCGGTTTGCCTCAAGAAGACCATACTCGTGAGTCATCCGACATACGACCACCTCAAAGATCGATCCCCTACGGCTCAAAGCATCGAACCACGTTAGCTTTCCCGGATGATACTCTAACGAGAAATCATAGTCCTTCAAGAACTCTAGCCAACGTCTCTCGTCTCAGTTCGCTTCTCGAGTGAATAAGTACTTCAAGCTCTTGTGGTCTCGTGAATAACTCGAAACGTACGCCATACAAGTGGTGCCTCCATATTTTTAATGCGAACACTATTGCAGCCAACTCTAAGTCGTGTGTCGGGTAGTTCCTCTCGTGCACTTTCACTGTCGAGATGCATAGGCGATAACTTTGCCCTCTTGCATCAATACACAACCCAAGCCAACCTTCGACGCGTCGTGTACACCACTAAGTCTTTCCCAGGCTCTCTGCAACGCTAACACAAAGCGCGGTAGTCAATTTCTCGCTTCAAAGTGTTGAATGCATGTTCACACTCCTCATCCCAATCAAACTTTGCATTCTTCTTAGTCAATTTTGTCATCTGAGCAAAGCAATCTTGGAGAAGTCTTGCACAAATCGGCGATAGTATCCCGCCAATCCCGTAAAACTGCGAATTTGCGTAACGGTAGCCTCGGCGTAGGCCACTCAATCATCCGCTCTAACCTTCTCTCGGGTCAACAAGAACACCGGTAGCTCCAACAACATGCCCAAGAAATCGGACTTCCGACAACCAAAACTCGCACTTGTTGAACTTGGCAAACAAATCGATGATCTCTTAAAGTCCGCAACACCGTTCGTAGATGCCCTCGTGCTCCTCACGAGTCCCGGAATAGATGAGGATGTCGTCTATGAACACAATCACGAACCGATCAAGGTATTCCCTCATCACACGATGCATGAGATCCATGAACATTGCTTAGGTGCATTAGTCAAACCGAACGGCATGATCAAACTCGAAAAAATGACCGTATCTCGTCTTTGAACGCCGTCTTTTCTCGATCTTCATCCCTAATCTGAGCCGGTGATAGCCGATCGCAGATCTATTTTCGAGAACCATCATGCGCTCTGTCAACTCGATCAAACAAATCATCAATGCGCGGCAACGGATATTTGTTCTTCACTCGTAATTCGGTTCACTGACGATAATCTATGCATAGCCTCAAACTTCCATCCTTCTTCTTCACAAATAGAACCGGTGCTCCCCAAGGCGACATACTGGATGATGAAGCCTCACTCTCTAACAAGTCATCTAGCCGACTCCTCAACTCTTCAAGCTCTCGGGGTGCCATACGGTAGGGTGGTATCGAGATCGGCTTAGTCCCCGAACAAGGTCAATAATAAAGTCAATCTCCTCGGTGGTGGTAATCCCGGCAAATCCTCCGGAACACATCCGGGAAGTTACACACAACCGGTACTTCAAA